>WURT03046468.1:1581-14496 GCA_009936505.3 Holothuria glaberrima
ATACACAGTACATGCAAGCCTTTTCTTGAATTAAAACTCAAGCCTGAGGCAACTTTGTTCAAAAAATCAATTGTTGCGTACAAAGTGCTCTACGTAATCTGTAAATGGAATAGAAAATTTGTTTACACGAGGTATCAGGGGATTTGGAATACATGACTTACGAAAGTGCTAATGTATTGTAATCTACAGTCTCACATACTCCTCATAAAGTAGTTGTGCTTTTTTAAGTGGCATAATATCACTGTTCTGACTGGGAGGGGGGTTGAATGTTGTTATGGACTGCCATCCTGAAGAAGGAACCTAACGGGAGAGGTGGCCCTCTCACCTTTGGCAAATTTTTGAGTTTTTGTGGGTCCTTAGATGCAATTTGGTACAATCCTTTGGGCAAATTTTAAAGGGAATTTCAGCAAATATTTGACATTTTTTTTCCTGAGGGAACATTTAAGTGGTTTTCATCCTTGAATGGAGGGAGGAGGAGTGGATGCACACTTCCACCCCACCACATTTTTGACTGGGGGTCCCCTACATCCCACCTGTTTTCTACACTCATGGGTAATACTGTATTGTAGCAAGAGCATACTTAACATTTGATTGTTTCAAATGGTTTATAAACTGCAATGGGTTGAAAAAAGTGTTAGTTGTTACATACTGTAGTACAGTAACTATGCCTTGAAACATTTCTATCTATTCAAGTCAATTATTTTAAGCAGTATAAATATATAAACTGATCATTTTCAAGAATTATTTGTTGTAAGTCCCTAAAAGCTAGGAAGAATGAAAATAAGAATAAGAAATAAGAATTATTATTATGGAACTATGAAAAGTGATTTCTAAACTATGTATATTACTATGTGGTGCTTTATTGGATAAAAGTTGAATGTATGACTGTGTAACATATCCCCTTACTATTAGTTAACCTCAAGATCCTCCTCCAATTTAAACCAAACCTCCTGCCTAGTACACCTTTAAGATAGAGCCACAGTAGCCTACACTGAGTTTAAATTGCTGAGGGCAATATTGTCAAACACAGCATGTGTGAGCTTAATTGGTATACAACTGACTGTACTGGTCAGTCATTGTTGACCAACCAGAGTGAAACTGTATTGCTTGAATGAATGTCAAATAAAATGCAGTTCTCAACTGTATTTAGAACTCTAGGACTATTCCTAAATATGTTTGGGCAGAGAGTTACTAGCAACACCCTGACTTGAGAGGGGGTATTCTAGCCCCTTTAAATGAAGCGAGATGTACCATATGGGGATGAAGAGAGCAGTAGTGTATATATTTGAAGACATCAGAGTACAGAAAAAGTCGTGTTGTGAGAAAGAATAGCAAAAATTTACATTACAGTATCATCTGTGCTAAATTTCAAATTTGTGAGAAGAGGGCTAGTACAAAACCATACTATTGATGGAAGTACAGTATAGTGTCATGGTGTGAGTATGGTTTACTGTATATGTCACCCAGCAATGCCACTACAGCTATGCATTGTTTTGTGCTATTCAGTGTTCATCTACCCTAGTGCTACATCAGAGAATTTCAATTTGCATCAGTTTACTGTATTCTTAGATGCACTAATGCATGGTGCGTCTCTTTGTTTATTGTAAGGTTATTTGTGTGATTCCTTTGTCAGTCATATTTAAATCATTTATTCATGCAGAATTCTCACTCTGGAAGCCATTTAATTCCATGATTGATACCACTCACACTCTTGGTCTATTCCATGGGTATGAATAATGTGTAGCCACTTTTGTACTGTAATGAAATTCCATCGCATCAGAATTTCACCTGTGCAGCTACAGTAACACAATTTCTGTACAAAGTGTGGTAAGATCTCAGCAGAACTCAGTCCATATGCAAATTAAAAACGCGGCTTTTGAGAGAGAGTTCGGGATCAACCCTGATTGATGGATACAAGAAGAGGGTACAATTGAGTACTAGAAGTGTCAGAGCACGTTCTGTACTGTATAGTATGTCTTGGGGACTAGAGGTTATAGTAGCTTTCTTAATGTTCAAGAGGCTGTAGATATATACGGTAGCACTGTTCAATAATTGAAGAGTGCTTTTATTCAGTGTCTCAGCGCCACTTCATCTTTTCCTTTCCAAGTAGAAGTCTTGACTTTTAACAAGTTTTTAATCAAGATGAAGTTTTTTTAATTGTATGGAACATTTGCATCATGCCATAAATTGGTAGATGATTAAGATGGGCTGTTAACCTTAAAAAAATTGCAGGTCAGTTCAAGGAAAGCTGGTTGTGAGAGATTTAATTTCCTTATTACATTAGGGATTTGTTGTTTGGTTACTGTAGGCTTACACAGTCTTGTAGCCAAGGTTGTATTCATGGGGCCATGCAGGGAGAATTGAACCACTGGGTGTGTTGGGGTGGGGGGAATTTATGATGGATGGATGGTTAGATTGGATTGTTTGTGAGGTCTTTCAATTTAAAAACCAACAAATCTCACCCAGGCAGAAACAGTTCTCCCTACTAAGTTGACTTCTAGCCCTCCTTTCATTTAAAGAAAAACACATGTCTACAGTAGCTGATCTCTTTCACAAAGCTACAATACCTTGTACTGAGTTTTAATGGCCCAAGACTATAGCCACACAATGTCACAACTGTACATGTGTTAGCTGTGGTAGAGTACTGAGTGATCTATGCAGCATTCTGCACAAGTAATCATTGACCAATCAAAGTGATGATGCTCCTTGAACTTAAATGAAAAGCAAAGCATAGTCTGCAATTAAATTTAGAAATGTGATGATATCCTAAGTATCAGTGGGGTGATGCAACATCCCCTTTAAAAAGAGGAGGAGCATAATTTTTCATTCTGGAAATTTCTAACTCATGGAGGTGAAAAGCTTTTGTAAGTGGCATCACTCTCCCCTGGCTATTTTGCTGTACTGAGGTACAGTACCTGTAGGGGAGTTTCTAAAAGTTGGTCCATAGCCATGGTTTTATAAAGTATGGGATGGTAAGGGGGTGGATTGAGTATGCTGTATGGTCCAAGACCAAATTAGCTGTAAAGGCAGTTGATATTAATGAAGCCTAACAAACCATTGGGCATTTCTTGTATTTTGGGAGTTCAAACAAAATTGAACATGCAATGCTCGAGTAGCATATTTGAAATGATAGAAAGTTCATTATACTGTATCAAAATCTTACAGTAATACAATGAAATTATTCTGAAAGGGGGTTAAGCAAAAGGAGGATTTCATTTTTCCCCTCTAGTGTATTTGCTCTAGAGGAGTTTCATGTGAAGTCAGCTAGTTTCTGATTGCTTTACAGCACTTGGGCATTAAGACTGATTATGGTACATGCCCTTGTCAGAACTTTCAATACAATTGTGCCACAATGAACACTTGACAGGCAAAATGCCCAACAGTCAGAGAGATAGCAATGGTATGAGGTCAGTGGAACACCTTTATGCTATTACCTGGGACTATTAATTTGCTTCAGGCAGGTCAGTATGTTAGCAGTGTGGGAGGCAGGTACTATACTATTGTGCTGTATTCTGGTGTTTCTGGTACAGTATAATCCCAAACCAGAGCTTTTAGACCTGTTTTTGCCCAAACCGGTAATTGCGGATTGAAGATCTATAAACCTGTGTTACTGTAGTTCATATACTTTCTAGATTTAGCTAATTTGGACATGGTGGCTGGATAGTTTTAATTAACAAACAAGTAAATTATTGTTTAGTATTGAGTGTTTACAGTCAATTTTTTTTTTTTTTTTGTATGGGGTTTTCAATCATCCAGTGCCTTACTGTATCAGCTTTACAAGAAAATTTATTGAAGTATTTTGTTAATTTTGGCCTTCATAAAGTGTATTTCCATGACTGTAATATTCTTTATTAATGTGTGAAATCGAAAACAGAATAGTGAGAATATTGGGACAGAACAAAATCGTTTTAGATTAATATAGAGGAAAACAAATAAGTGCATTGGAATGAGAAGTTCTGCTTTCTAAATTGCTGTGAGATAATTTTTTTTATGTTGGGTCAACTTTACATGATATGATGTGGTGGCCTTTTTATGCACTGTACAGTATATCTGATACTGTGTGTTTAGTAGTGTTATTCAACAGTTCTGAAAGGAGCATGGGTAGTGGCCATTCACACCTGAAGTCTACAATAATCGCCCTCCCAAGGTGCAGTGGCATACCCCTTCCCCCTCCCTGCCCTGATCTGATCCATTTTAAAGGTGCAAGGATCAAGGGGCGATTGTTAATTTGATTTTTGCAACAAGAGTCCCACCTGGAATATCTTCTTTTGTAAATGGTTCCCACCTCTCTTAGGCTAGCCTTGATTATGTACAGTATAGTAGTATGATTTTATGTTGAACAAGACAAACTTAATGAAAATTTATTATGTTGCAACATCTTCCTCAACTTTTCCAGAAGGCAGGACAGCAGAAGGCCAAAGATGTAGGGGGAGGAGGAGGGAGAGGGGGTGGGAGGAAAAATCCCCTCCAATTACATTTTCATACAGGTTTTTAGGGATACAACAATTTGAACATATTTTGCCTTTTGATGTTAGATCAATCTAAGCTATTCTCTATTGGATTGGATGAATGGCAGTTTAGTATTGATTATGATTGGTTTCTGATGGGTTTGGTGTAATACTGAACTAGAATTTTTTTGTTACAGCACCAATAAAATGGTATGGAAAAAAGAGGCAGGTTACTGACAGATTCTTATGCAACTTTTACGTGAAACTGTTTTTATGTCATTCTTTTTCTAAAGATGACATACTGACAAATTTGCCACTCCTGACTGCCTCTCCCTTACCCAGTTACAACCACTGGTAACTTTAAGTGATTTGCTATTTTATTATGAATAGTGGACAGGAAAGTGCAGATCAGATACTGTAAGTGCAGTATGTCAGAGACAGTTATCACACTTTTATTTAAAAACTGGTTACCATGGAAATGGAACAGTGATTGATGTTTTCACAAACTGCAACAGGCTTGAATGCAGCTTAATACCAAAACTTCATTTGCAAAAAGTTGAAGAGCCTACAGTTTACTACAAATGAACGATAGGTATACAGAATACAGGATTGATAAACACTTCATGACACTTTATTTATCAAAGTTGATCAGAATTGTCACTTCCAGGCTCTTGTCTGTTTGAATTAAGAGTGCCTTTTATACTACTTCACATAACACAGTGGATAGGAAACGGAAATTGACTGGAATTCCAGACAAGCTACTGTGCAGGATAGTGATATCTGCAATGTTTTCGTGATATCTGCCTTGTTGTTTATAAAGTGATGACACTTAATCGTATCATGGATTAAGCGGTATTTTAGATGTGGTATATTGTAGGTTTGCTTTGGCTACTGAAGATTATATAGACAGGCTTGATAGACAAATGCAACTAGTACAGTCACAGAGGAAGGAAGGGATTTTACCCTGAACAAGTGTTAAAGGGGCTCATTGATTTCATATTGGTTATTTTGTGATAAGGTTTAAGGAGATCATTGCATGACAATGTTTCCAGTTAGCCTCATTAGCCATTTATCACTTCCTATAGTTACTGAAAATGTGAGAAATTGTAGATTTTGTGGACAGGTTGCATACAGTTTATACCTAATGGTAAAAAGTGTCTGGTCAGGAATTTGTAATAACTGATTTATACAGTAACCCTATCATTGCCATTTCAGTTGTGTGTCAGATGTGCAGGATCTCTTAGTTTGACCATTTACCATTAAGATATGAGTAAATCTCAACAAGTGTGAAAAAATTATTAATTTTGTGAACCAACTCAATAAGCCACTTTAAAGGGAATTATTGCATTGTTATGCAGAAAATGTCCATATCTTAAGAATCATGATAAACATGTATAGAATCATTAGAATGATATGCAATTGAAAATGAAATAGCTGGTATTAATAATAAATAACAATTCCATTGAAAGAAGTTTACTGAATTATCTGTTCACAAACAATTTCAAATTTTCCAATGGTACAACGTAATAACTCATGTAACTGTTAATATTTTTTGGGACGGAAAGGTGTTGACAGAATTGATACTGTTGTGACAGATTGGTTTAACCAGGGCAGGAATAAGGCAAGGGCTCAAGGGGATTAACCCCAGTAATGTGCAAAAGATCCCCCTAAAGTGGGGTCACACAAGGTCGATTTTGGCCACATAGTCTGTGGATGGGAGACTGTTTTAACATCACATTTCAGCCAACTAGCCCTAAAAGAGCCCCCTAAGACAAATGTTAATTCCTGCTCTGGGTTTAACAATGATGAAGTTTGTTCTGTCTGTAATGTGGTGATGCAATGCAATTATAATCTTTCCCTTTAAGCTGTTCCACTAGAGGTTTGCAGTTTGGTGCGTTCTGTGACATTCAGACTTCATGCCAAATAACCAGTGTCATGCTTCAGGGTTTTGTTGTATGCAGAGTTGCCACAGTGTAAATATGTATCCCCATTACAGGAATGTGTATTACAGGTTGTACACATTTCATTTATATATGTGCGATATGGATGTGAAAAATAAATTGTGCCCAACTCCATCATGTTGTTTAAACAATAGAGCAGTGACAATAGCATTGTTGTTTATACTCCAAGTTCCCATGATTCCATGGGTGCATTTAGCAATGATTAAAGTCTCCTATTTATTGGGTTCTGTCTGGAACAGGGAATCAATGACTTAATGACTGCAGAGAGCATATGTGTACTTGATGTGGTCCTATTTTAGTTGGCTTAATGGTTCTATACAGTGGGGTCTGTTTGATGTACATATACTACCACTATGTGCTTTTAGTGTACAATAGCTATTGACGTAAGCTTTTGATATGTTTGTGCCATCACTAGATTCCACAAGCTTCCATTGTAATAACATAAAAATGTGTTGTGGAATGGATAATCAGACTTCCAATTCAGCTTTGTTGGTGAAAACATAGCCTGGGGCTACAAGGTGTGTGAAATGCTATGGCTTTGTTTGAAGGTCAAGTTTTTCTTTAGTGGTTGTGTGAAGGAATGATTACTTGGAAATGGAAGAAGCTCAATATGTGAAATAACTACTGTACATTTAACGAGGTGTGATGTTTTCTGAAAGATTTGTAACAAAAGCAACACTACCTAGCAAAAAAGATCATGTTAGATGGGATCATAACATTCAGAAGTTGGATAGTGATAGCAGTGAGTGTCTGTGTTGGTGCTTTCAATTGCCTTTACGTAATTGTTTTTAACCAAAAAAGCTCTTCTGTGGCAAACTGGCAATAAGACATGACATAGCTTAATTAGGCTGCGAGTTTGAGATCTGTAATGTTATTTACCCCTTCGAAAACAAAGAGCACCAGTTGGGTTGTAAGAACAGATCTTAAGTTAATGCACTTTTCACATCATGTGTAGTTAACAATTTCAATCAGATATTGCTGTTCAATAAAAATCTTCGATACATATTCCATGTATCCCACAAGAAAAATCAGGAAGATGGAGGATATTTCAAGGATGCACTAAGAGTGCATTTATAGGCAAGTTTTGACTTGACATATTTCATCACCTTGGATATGTCACTGTTTGCTCCTTGACCCCCTCTCTACCCAGGGGTGCAGCCATGCATTCACACAGCTTTGGGTAAATGTTGCCTCAGTCTGTCTTTAAAATTTTTTCATGGAACTCATATCACTTGCTGGATCATTCCTGGAATCAAGGGTTACCCACATTTTACTCATTTGTATATTTTATGTTCAGTACTTCTAATTTCTAAACAAATATGAACATTCTGATGGTGCAACAGTTCTACTGTGTACATAATGTACAACTCATAATTAAGACTTGAAATCTAAAAATTTGCAAATAAAAAATTCCTTGATTTTTTTACATTCATGCTTTTATGTTTTCATTGATTTGATTATAGCTACATCATATTAGGCTTTATATATTTATATTCCCTGTTGTTGCCCCTCCCAATTTATTTTGCCTTTTTTTATTTTGTTATGAATAGTTCATAGATTTTGTATCATTTTAGAGTTTGAAACAATGCAGTATACTCCTGTTAAGTACTATGTAACCAGCAAGGTGAAGGAAATCATTCATTGGAGGATTCTGTGTCATTTAAAAGTTACTTCATGTTTAGAAATCTAGAAAAGTAATCTCATTGAATGAAACTTCATTTTTTTTTTTTTTGCCACAACTGCAGTCTTGAATTATTCAGGTATTCCTTTACATGCTTTCTCATTTTTGGGGTTCATTTTAAGGTTTGAATAATGGAGACATGCTAAAGTGTGTTTTAAACTAGGGTGTGTTTCTGTCAGTAATTATTGTCGTCCGTCACAGTGCTATCCATTTCCACTATGTCACATCTTGTTTACCTATCTCCCACACTTCTTATGCACTCTCACTCCCCCCCCCCCCATCATTTCCTCCCATACATACCAGTAGGTTTAGGTGTATTAAACCGTGGAGCTTGTCACCAAAACAGCTCCTGAGTTAAACTGTAAACTGACAAAATCCAAAACTGGTCCTGAAATAGTCCTTGAAGTGTAGTTCTTACACTGTAAAATACCTGGCATGTAGCAGGAAACACAAAGGGTGATTGGTTGGTTGAGGAGGGGTGACTACTGAGGGTGCTGTATGTTAATATTCTGCTTTGTATTTACAGATAATGGAAGTAGAGGCATGTCAAATAACACAATGACAATAGAGCCATGTAGCTAATATTCAACCCTAACTCACCTTCACTTGCGATCCTGTCCATTGCCAGTCATTTAGCAATGCTGCCCCCAATTCTAATCCTTCATGATTTCCACAATTGGGTAAATTCATCTGCTGCCACAGTTTTTGTGAATAACTATAAAAAGTGGTAAATTTAAGCTGACATGATATTGTCACCAACTTCTTGAATCCCTTCAGACCAGGTAAAATTTAGTTCATGAAAGGATATACATGGACAGTTACCATATTCTTTTTTCAAGTTGTGTCATATTCAGGTTTGGGTATTGCAAGATTTTCTAGGCCACATGTATGTTTTGCTTTTAGGGAGTTTGGGGATGGGAAAGTCGCTTGTGGTTACCATGGACACCAAGATTAAGGTCCTCATTTAACCAGAAAAATCGGTGTAAGTTTGATCACATTTGTTTTTGTCATATATTACACTTGGGATTCTTTTATGAGATGAACCAGGGACCGCGCGTTTGGTCTAGTGGTAGAGCATCCATCTCTCACACGGAAGGCCCGGGTTCGATTCCCAGGTCGAGTCACACCAAAGACTTTAAAATTGGAATTTTCTGCCGTTGTGCGTGATGTTCCGCATAAGCAATGGATTATTAAGGGAAAACAAGCCAGTGAGTCACAACTGGAAAAAAAGGCAGTGGCCAGCTCGACTTGAACCAATTGGTTGGAAACTGTGCTGTATAACCTCATCTAACTAACAAATGAGATGAACCAAGTTATGGAGCCCTTCCTTTTTGTACCCCAGAGTGCAAAATTTGGTCAAGAAGTAAAACAATCACAATGAACCACCCCCTCCCCCTACCAAAGTATCAAAATCATTAGTACTGTAAGTCATCTCCTCTCTTTTCATATTTGCTTTGTATCCATATTATGGTAGAACATTCCTCTGAAACCTTTTGTGCTTATCATTCCTTCTCTTTGTCATTACTTTTCTTCCTTGATTAAAATTTGCTTATTGTCTTCAGTTGGTATTTTGATCTTGTGATCGAATTTTCATTTGATCTTTCTTCATAATCACCCTTTACATTCCTTTCCTTTTGAGTTGAGCAACCCTGGTAACTGATGCATCACAATGTTGTTTTCACTTTTCTTTTGTAAGCACAAAAACTAAAACTGCAATTCTTTTGTTGATTCTTCAAACCTGTGTAGCATTCCTTCATTCCTACTATATATTCAGCTTAAGGAGAAAAATAACCAAACAAAAATTTATTAAACAGAAAGTTCTTTTTAGAACTTTAACAATTATTGATGGGTAAGGATCAGTGTTTGCCAAATATTGCAATTAAAAGTTAAAATGTTAGAAAACAGTACTGTCTGAAACTCTCTTATAGTGGCATGGATTTTTGTAAGGGATTTAACTTTGGAAATTGCTACAAAAATGAAAAGTAAGAATTTGGGAGTGTGCAGTTCTACCAACAGCACAAATATGCACGTACCCCCATTCTCTCTAGTTGTAAAATAAAAGGAGATAAACACTTTTTCTTCCATAGAGTGCTGATTCTCTCTGTAGTGTGTAAATCTTCAAATAAAATTGTAAAATGAACATGTCTTGAGCTAAAGTTATTCTACAGTTTGCTTGTGTTAACTTGATGTCTTTTCCTTTATCTCTAAACAACTTATAGTTCACAACCATGCTTCCTTCCAGCAAAAAAGTGCATAAAATATTTTCTTCCCTGGATGTGGTTTTTAAATTGTCTTCCAAAAGTGAATGAATGTTGTAAAAAAATAAAATATTATTTTTATCTTTTTTGTTTACAAAAGTGATTCAGTTGGTTCTTTTTACAGCTTGGAATGCTTGTCTATATTTTTTCTTGAAAAAAGTGTAGTTTTAAAGTGCAATATTGCCTGTTAACAAAAGGAAAAAAGGAAACTATGTTTGCTAAGTGTATGTCTTGAAAGAATTGAAAAATGATATTTTTAAATGAAAAGAATTATTGTAAATACTACATTACTTTTTTGGTGGTGTCTTTGTGTGAAACTGCGCAAGCACATGATGAGGTTAATGCTTGCCATTGTTAAAGTTGTCTGCATTTAAAGGGATAGAATGAATGGAATTAATAAGTGGATACTAGGCTTGGACAGGTTTTCAGACTTTACATTCATGACTACTTGTCTTGAGTCAAGTACCGACATCATTTTTCCTGGAATCGCAACTCCTTGGGAATTTTATATAATGTCAAACACATGCACAAGACTCATATTTTGAGTACTCAAACATTTGCATAAATTTGTGTTCTCCTGCAGCTTTAATGAAATGGGGTAAAAAGACAGGTTCTTATGTCTTGTCAAATTCAGTCATTAGTTTTTGCTTTGGTCTTTGGCATCTCACATTACGAGAGCATTGTGGTAGGAGGGGCTTCCTGGTGTACTCATGGTTAGGCTAGCATTGCACATATTATATAGCTGCACTGCTCTATGAAGGCCAATTCATACTTCAGTAGAGTGCTATAAAACTATGAAAGTTGAATGCTGTTCCACTCTGAGCCAAGCCCATAGCCAGACAAGGTACTGAAAGGGGGCAAAATGGCTTTCAGGGGGTCGAAAAAATTTTCAGGGGGCCAAATGTGTGAAAATGTATTAAGTCAATGGCAACTTGAAAACTTTCTGGGGCGAAAAAAATTTTCAAGGGGGCTTTCCCCCTTGGCCCCCACTCCCTTTGACTATGGGCCTGCTGTGAGCTATGTTTGGGATATCCAGGAAGAGTAAGGGATGGGTACATAAGGCTCTTAAAAATTTATGGCATGTGAAAATCTGGAAGTAGGAACCAGCTATAAGTGCCTGTAGCAGTTATAAGTCCTTATAGAAGTTGTGACCTCCTTCAAAGTCACAACACTCATGAGCTGTCTCCAAAAACATTGGAGTTTCCTATGGGCAGTGAACCAGGGGAGGGGGGCACGTTCCCAGTATTCGAGAAAACACCCATTGGTTTTGATTTTTCACACCACAATTTATTTGAAAATGGGGTTACCCCCCCCCCCCCGACACAGTATTGAGAATAAATTGCTGCCTAGGAGTTGCCCAAGCCTAGTGAACACCATATTAAACTATTGGCTTTGTTGTTATGTGATGTCATGTTGAAAAAGGTTTAGTGAAAATTAGAAATTGTAGACAAGATAAAATGTAAGAAAGATTGCCTTTCCCCCAGTTGCAGCAAAGGGAGAAGAAAACTATCTCTTCCCTTTTAAAAGGATAAATTGTACCAGGCTTTGTTGAAAAGGAGATGAATTTAACTTGAGAAAATGTAAATAAAATGTCTTTATTACGGAATAAAGTGATATGATATAAAAGAAACTGCCCATAAAATGATATATTGCTTTTCAAAGGTTAAAGCTAGGGACTTCAGTGTAATTGGTAGATAAAATCATTCAACAGTATGCTGGACTGAAAAATGTTGCAATTATTGAGATAAATAAAAAATGGCTGTAGTGATGATGAAAGTGTTAAATGTAGTTGTTAAGTAAAATGCTGTAGTTGCAGAAAAGCAAAGCATTTCAGACTCATGCAAGGTACTTCTCAGTTTTGTATTATGTATACGTATCTTATTTATGTCAACTTAATTTTATGCTTAAATTTAAAAAAAAAATCATCTTTTGAGAGTTGTTTCAAGTGACTAGTGCAACTCATTAAGAAAAAGGAAGACTGCTAGGCATTGGATGACTAGGGATATTTTATGTATGTACATAGATATATGGAGAATACAACAGTCAATGGTAACATACTTTGTGTCATGTGTTCTTTAATGTTGAATCTATAGTGTACAGCAAACTCTTGGCTGGCTGGCAACAATGCCCCAAATTATACAATCTACATTGCCCCCTTTTAACCTCCTATTTACACTTGCAATCCCCAATTACCCACAACCAGACCCTGGTAAACTAATAGCACAGTAGAGAGAGCGCCCTCCTGCAGAGGGCTACCTCCCATGTCCTCTTCTCGGTTACCACCAGACTGATTCATACCCAACTTTGGCCTTGGATTTTCCTGTTTCGGATTTCCGACTTTTGGAAGCGTGGGGAAAGTTCTCTCAGAAGATTCTAATAGCGGGCCTTGTTTCCAACGCCAGCAGTGGTGTTTTGATGAGCATCCTTTCTTTTGGGATGTTTTTGGGGAACCTTAGTTTCCCAATTATACGATCCAAGGTCTCCCAATTAAAACTGACAAAAGGCATGAAACAAACAACAGCATGGTGTTGCAAAACCATAATTACAAAAAATACCTCCTTTCGAAC
>WURT03046479.1:0-33436 GCA_009936505.3 Holothuria glaberrima
CCAGTTGAACCAATCTCAATAAATTCCAATTCAGCTGGTATGTACAGTACAGTTCACCTATCCACAATTAAGTCCTATTACAAAGTTCAATTCAACTAGTCCAATAAAGTCCAATCAACTGACATGAGGTATTGGTCACATTAAAACTACTAAAAGCCTCTTTTCCCTTCTCTATTATACCAATTGCCTCAAAACTGGACGTTTCATTTGTCAAAGTCAAGCGTGTAACTCTTGGAAGGAAGAGTGGGAAAAGGATCCAGGCTCGGCAATGGAGATAGCCTCAGGCGTTAGAAAGTGACATATAATCCTACCCCACGAAAGTCCAATTTTCAGGGGTCGGAAATCTAACATTTTTAACGGGTTCAATACCGCATGGAATTAACTGATCACAAGTAAATCCAATTGAACTGCATGGTCCAGGAAAGTTGAGATGAATGGTTCCAGGAAGGTGCAGTTGACCTAGTTAAATGGAGTGTAATTGAATCAGTTGATCAGAGAAGTCTAATAAAATTGGACCAGCAAACTCCATCTGAACTGGTCCAGTAAAGTCCATTTGAAATGGTCCAGGATGTCCCTTGTACTGGTCCAATAAAATCCAGTTGTCCTTAAGTACAGTTGCATCCAGAAAAGTCTAGTTGAACTGATTTTACCTTATTTGAATAATCGAGAGAAAATGCATTGTATCAGATCAGACCTTTCGTAGGATATTTTGTCACGGTTTCTTTTTTCAAATTTATTCCAAAAAATGTGCAATTAACACACTCTAACAGTATATAACAGGATTGGCCCTTCATTGAATTATTTTTATCATTTTTAATTTTTAAACTCTATTTAAATCTCTACATTAGTAAATACATAAGCCTTGACGCGTTATTTAATTACCTGTTTATGTAAAATGTTAGATGTTTTAGATCTGCATCAAATGCATTTTGAAGTACACCATTGCATCAGAAATACCCTTCTACAAGCCACATATGCGTGGTATTACATTTTAAGGGTTTTTTATTCCTTGCCGAAGGCAGGCAAGTAATCCATGCGATGTTGGTGTCGTAAGATTTAGTTAGATGAGGTTTAACGGCCCAGTTTCCAACCAATTGGTTCAAGTCGAGCCGGCCACGGCCCTTTTTCCAGTTGTGGCACACTGGTTGATGTCGTTAGAATGCGTTTGTGTGTGACACTCGTTTAAATAGCGGTATCTCGAGATAGGAATGACTGACACTTTTCATATTTGGCATATAGATTTTTCATGTTGAGAGAAAGAACCCTATTGTTTTTGGTAAAGGTCAAAGGTCATCTGATTTCAAAGGTCATAGAGGTCAAGGACCGAAAATCTTGTAATCATGATATCTCAAGATAGGAATGACAAACGCTTTTCATATTTGGTTCATCAATTTGTCATGTTGAGAAAAAGATCCCTATTAATTCTGGTATATGTCAAAGGTCATCTCAGGTCAACAGAGGTCAAAGACCGAAAACCTCGTAATCGCGATATCTACAGATAGGAATGACCGACGCTTTTCATACTTGGCATAAAGATTTGTCATGTTGAGAGGAAGAACCCTTTTGTTTTTGATATAGATCAAAGGTCATCTGAGGTCACGGAGGTTTAACTGCAAAAGCCTTGTAATGGCTTGTAATCATGATATCTCAAGAAAGCAATGACATGTACTTTTCATACTTGGTATATTGACTGAGGTCAAAGGTCATCTGAGGTCATCTGAGGTCATCAGAGGTTAAATTACGAAAACCTTGTAAATGGCTTGTAAGCACGATATCTCAAGATGGCAATGACCGACACTTTCATATTTCTTATATAGATTTATCATATTGAGGGATAACCCTATTGTTTTGATGGAGGTCAAAGGTTATTTGAGGTCACCAGAGGTCAAAAACTTAAAACCTTTCTAACATGATATATGGAGATGGGTATGACAGAAGCTATTAATTCTTAGTATATAGATTTGTTTTGTTTTGTTTTTTGACCGTGGTCACCAGTCATTTTAGGTCAGTAGAGGTCAAAAACTGAACTTTGATAATATGACATTACAAGGGAGGAAGCATAGACAAATCTCTTGTAAGACATTTGTTTGTCAATTTTTTCATTATGTAAGTTTTGGTGGCGTTCAAAGGTCATTGTGAGGTTAGCGTGGGTCAAGTTGTGAATGCATCGTAAAACAATGATGTAGTCAAGAAGTATAAATTTGAGGCATGAATCTCGGTGTACCAAAGCATCCCCTTTCGGCCAGGAATCACTTGGCCGTTTGGGCTTTCCGGTGTTAATAAGAACTTACTGTGATATAACAGTTGATTTCTCAACTGGACATGCCCAATTTCCAGAACAGTCCAGTTGAAATGGTCCAGTTGAGTTACTCCAGGTGGGTTTAGTTGAACTGGACCAGTTCAACTGGACTTTTTAACTGGAAATGCGGAATTTCCAGAACATTCCCGTTGAACTGGACAGTTGAATTGGTCCAGTTCAGTTCAGTAACTGGACCCAACTGGAATTTTCAGCTGGGTTTACATACATATACGTTCCCCGCTATAAGCAGGGCCGAAAAAGTAATGCTAATTTTTGGAAACATATTGAAGGCACTTTTCCGTTTTCTTGTTTACATCTAAATTTTTTGTTCTGTAATTCAACAGAAACTTTTTTACAATGTTCGCCAACAGAAGACAAAACTGCCAAAAATAGCATTTTCCAGGATTTGTTAGCTACGTGTCAACGTTTTTCTTTATTTTTTAATCTGATGTTTTGTAAATTGACATTTTCTTAAAATAAGTTGGGAAAAGGTATACATTAGAAAAAAAAACATTCAGTGGAATCACTTTGTCTGGGAGACCAGAACTTGGCGTTGCGTTATATAGGCTTCATTGCTGTAATCATTGTATAAAGTCGGTTAAAATAACAGTATTTAAATGAAAGTATGCATGCATGACCATGGTGTTAGAGAAACTTTTGGAGCATGTTACGAGAATTAAAAGAGAAGTGACCCATGCCATTGAGATACTCGATGTACTACATTGGCTAGCTGTCACCGAGCGGATCACCTCCTTCTTTACCTTCAGCAGGTGATGAAGTTCTTAGTGAAGGAGTCTAATTGTAGCCCTTTCCTATGGGAAATTTTTGTTTGTGAAAGGTGGCGAAGACGCCGAATGTTGTTTACTTTGTCAAATTTTAAAGTATGCTGTTAAGTACCTCTCTTTCTTTATTTTGTTTTTTTCATTTAAGCAACTCATTTCTTGTTGCAACCCCCCTTTTTTACAATATAGGACGCAAACCACTTTTCCTCGTTTACTATGAAGTTTATACAGAGCTATTTAAGCCACAGAAACTGACTCTAGATGCGTATCCTATTATGTCTTGTGTAGTGAGGCAAACACCATCAGTATTCTCACTAAGGAGATCAAAAGAAAAACGCATTACGCTAAAGCCAAATGAAACAGTGCATTTTAACTAGGCACATTCGTAATTTCATTTATAAATTACACGATCTTGAACAGCTTTCTTTAACTGACGGCCACAAAGCTAATGGGATACTAATCATTAATATGAACAAGAAAGATGGCCTATCGCTGGTATAGTGCACACGAATATCAGAACAGACTTGCATGAGCCTGACAGCTTCAATATAGCCACCGTTTTTGTAAAGACCGAGAGGGATTGAGGACTCTTGGTTCTGCCCACTGCTCCAAAGTTGTGCAAGTGCAGGGTTGTTACGCAATAAAAACCTTCCTGTAACACCAATTTTAAAACTCTGCGTGTCGGTGTAAAAATTTTTAAAATTGAAATGTGCAATTCGCTAAGCTCACTCTTCTCGACTGGTGTTACCACTTACAAGAAGATTACATGGGCGTGAGGAACTACGGTCAATTATATGCTGTCAGCAAATTTTGTCCAAGGCAGATGAACAGAAGATACACTATTTACAATAAGTTACTTGGCGAAATATTTAGAGATAGACTTACCTACTCTGGGCTGAATCAGCTCTAGCTTAGTATGCAAAGGTTGTTCGATTTTAAAAAGTTATAAAACATGAACGAAACATTGAGATAAACTCTGTCTCAAGATTTTTACCCCAGCTTAAATTTAGGTTCTCACTCAGAAACTACTGTGACACTGATCGCCGTCAGATACGTGACCGAGATATCAGCCAATTAACAGAACACTTGCCGAGAACAGCGTATCTTAAAAGCCCACAACTTATTGACCGTGGAAATAAGCGCTTCTAAACAATAAACGGGTAATGGTGCTATATACAAGGAGTAGTATAGCCTGTTGTAGACAAGTTATAATGTGTAAATCAACTGCAATTAACACAACTTCAACAAATACCATAAACGACCGGTATGGACAAAGTCCAATACCTTTTAAATTTTATCAACGTTGCATGGTTATAGGCTGGCAGACAAAAACCATGAACTACAGGTATCAAGATAGTATGTGCATGAGTGTAACGGGAGTCACCTGAGATATACTGATATTTAAGTCAGCCGGGGACCATCAGTGGCTTGGGGGCCTGGCGACCGCAAAAAGGCACCAGAATGAGTGTTAAATAATTGAACGAAGTAACGCTCAAATCCACTACCATTTTGTGCTGCCTACTGGTCAACTAGTAAACGGCACTTAAAACCGGTTTCTTTCCCTTTGAATGGGCCTACCATACGCCAATAAGCGCCTGACAGTAGGCCTAACATTGGTAAGATAGGTACCAGCTAGAACTTATCCCACATAAACAAGTTTAGTCCGTAGAGAGTATAACTGGTTACGACAAAAATAGTTGATGCAATAGTGGTGTCGGATACCCCTAAAAATTGCATGCTGAATTAATTCCGCTAAAAATGCTGTTTTTGAAATATCGCCTTTCATTTGTTCTTCTGTGGTATCGTGTTACAAACCCCATCGCTTACGGTCATTTGTTATCGCCACACAATCATTGCTTCCTGTTCAGGTCAAAAACAACAACACAGCAGTGTACTCCTTATTGGCACTTTAGTCAATGGTTACACTAAAGGGCAAAATGCACAGAAAGCCTGTTGTATGTCCTTGTGCGATTGCAAGAGTAAGATGAATTTGGCTGACAGAAGTTTGTTTCTCTGTTCAGCTATTTTGATACTTTTTAGCTGTACTGCATGACATTGTCACGCTAAAAAGTATCCAGCCCAGGCCTTTGCTGTAATGGAGATGGACGAAAAAGACCTAGCAATTTTAGCGAGACCAAACTGTCATGGGCTGATGGGCCATGCGATTCAACTAGGCTAGCCTGAATGTAGTAGTTATCACCTAAACGCTTTAAAATATCAGGCACACAGCAGTAAAAGCAAAAACATCCATGACACAAAAAGCATCCCCTGCGTTGGCCATGCCAGAAGGTCCACCAGCATCCACGCACCGTACCCCGTTTGGCCTTGCATGAGGGAAAGACTTATTGCAAAAACCTGTTGTAAAAAAAGGTGACTCCAGTCCCTAGAGTTTAAATGTAGTTAGTAACCCAAAAAGTGATCTGTCGCCCAAGAGGTAAAGGTAAAGGTACGACTACAATGAACCTTGTGACTTGTGGTACAATTACGTAGCCGGCGGGAAAACTACTCAAAAGTGTGTGCAATATGGCAGTTCTGTACGGAGTCCACGTAACTCAATTCCGAGCCAATTCTGATTCCAGCGGTCATCAATCCGGGCCAATTCTTAGTCCAGTGTCCTCCGATTCCGAGCCAATTCCGATTCCAGATTCCAATTCTGGGCCGATTCCGAGTCAAGCCATTTAAAATGTAGCGTCCCATAAAAATGCTTTCTGTAATGTTTGCAATACACTTATGATGAAAACGGGCACTTTTCAGAAGTCAATTTCATACTCTTCCTGACCCTGTCATTTAGTTATCTGTATGTGACCATTTACTTATTAAATTGTGCACCAATAATAATGTTCTCTCGGAAATATTAATGAAACTTTCATTTTCGTGGACTCGACTAGAATCGATTCCGATTCCGAGTTGAGCTGAGTCCATTCCGGGCCACTTCCATTTCCGTGACCTCTCCCATTCCAATCCCAAGTCCGGCGAAAAGCGAGTCCAGAATAGAGTTCCGGACTCGGATGTTACAGCCCTACAAAAATAAGGCAAAGGGAACAGCTAAAGTTCCGAGAGATTTCATTCTTTGGAAGGCCAGGGGAGACTGTTCTGAAATTTCCAAGATATTTGCTGAGTAGAAAAGGTCCTGAAATGCAATGAAAAATTTATCAGTAGATTCAAGGTCTACCAAGACTATCTCTAGGAGAGTTTCGTCGGGGGACGGACTAACAAAGTGATCTATCGGAATATCTCAGTTCAGTTTCAGTTTCACAAAACTTTATATCAGACTCAATCCATTGACATGTAAAGAAAATGAATTTACAGAGTATGAAAAATAGGAAGAGACTGAAGAGTCATTACAAGAAGCTTGGAAAAACTTATAGGAGTAATCACCCCGAAACACGGTTGACAAAACAATACAAAAAGTAACCTATGTACCATTGCTGTGCATAAATAAGATATTCTTTAAGCTTACGTTTAAAAGTATTTGATTGCATACACTTCCTTAAATAATCAGGGAGAGAGTTCCAAACTGTAACGCCTATGTACCTAATACTGAGTTGGGAAGACTGAGTCTAAAAAACGGGACAGAGATATTACACGAGAAGCGTGTATGATATGGATGAAGTTCACTACAAACGTGATAATACCTGTTAAAGATAACAGGGCAAATGCCATGAACCCAGCTGAACATAAACATGCCAGTGCAATTACGATTAAGATTGTAAAGAGAAAGATTTTTAAGCTTAGCAAATAAAGGAGTGGTATGATGCAGACGGTGCTTATTGGAAATAATACGTATACATCTCTTTTGAAGAATAACGAGTGGCTGGATCCTAGCCGGTAGAGCACCGCCCCAGACAACATTACAATAAGATAAGTAAGGGAGGATCAGTGTGTTGTACAACATGAGGAGGAGAATATGTCTAGGTAGAAGATAACGCAGACGGCTAAGAAAACCGACACCCTTAGACAATTTATTCCTGCTGTAAAGAATATCATCTTTCCGAGAGAGATGTTGGTCAATAACAACTCCAAGGAACTTAGAGTTACTTGAAAGCCTAACTTTAACGCCACAAAGCTCAATATCATTAAGATTAGCGGGAAATTGCTTAGAGGGGGATCTAAAAATTACAGAGTTGGTCTTCTTGACATTAAATGATAACCTGTTAACACAAAACCAATTGCGTACATTCACAAATTCATTCTGAACAGTTCCAACTAACATGTCTAGGTCAGGACTTGAAAAGAGAGATTTGTGTCATCAGTGTATGAAATTAAGTGAAGCCTGTTACTGGATTTATGCAGATCATCAACATATTAAATGATGAAGAGAAGCGGAACTAGAATCGAATCTTGGGGCACACTACTGGGAATAGGCTTTGGACTGGAATTAACATTGTTGATTATAACAAATTGATGTCTCTTAGAAAGATAACTCTTAAACCAGCTGAGGGCACTTCCTCTAATTCCATAATACTTAAGTTTACTTAGTAAAATTGTATGACCAAGAGTGTCAAATGCCTTTGAGAGATCAAGGAAAGTACCAGAAACATAATGACTTTCCTTAAAGGCATTATTTACAATATCAGAGAAATGAATAAGGGCATGAGTTGTAGAACGACCAGGAAGAAAAACCAAACTGATAGTCATAAATACATCTGTGGTTAATTAAAACCTCTAGTCTAAAACTCTAATCTAGTGAACATTAGTTTTTCAAGTATCTTAGAGAAACAAGGTGAGACAGAGATTGGTCTATAATTACTGACATCTTTTCTATCACCATTTTTTAAAACTAGGACTACCCGAGCAGCTTTGAGAGCCCCAGGAACAGTGCCTTGCTCAAGAGAAAGATTAAACACATAAGTAAGAGGATCACAGATATATGTTTTACCACTTTAGGAGAAATGCCATCCGACCCAGCTGTAGAAATTTTGAGGGACAAGATCAGTGTCATGATTTCATCATTTGTTGTAGGGGTTATAAATATTGAGTCAGCAACAGGTGACTCAATGTAGGAATCAAAAGTATGAGAGCAAACATTGGGAATATTGTGCTGCGTAGTAGGGCCAACACTAGTAAAATAGTCATCGAAAACATCACTGACTTCATTAGGATCAGAAATTACATTACCATGGTGAGTGATTTGTTCTATGGACTTATCACTACAATGACCATTCAAAAGCCAATTTACATTACGCCAAGTACTTTTCACATCATTCCCGCAACTGGCAAATAGAGACTAATAAAATTCATTTTTAGAGGAGCGAATAACAGAGGTGAGACGATTACGAAAGCGCTTATAGTCATTGAAATTTTGAGTAGTACGTTTCCTTAAATATTTCTTGTACAAACGTTGCTTAGTTTTACATGAGTTTAAAATACCTGGTGACATCCATTCATTAAGATTACCCTTCGGTCTTATTCTTGGAAAAAGAGGCATGAAGTTATTCAGATGATGAACAAAAATTTCATTAAACTTATTAAAAGCTGTGTTTGCATCATTACACTGGTAAACATCAGCCCAGGTATCAGTTTGCAAAGCATTTTGAAAACGTTCTAGAGTTGCAGGAGTGATCTTCCTGCTATATGTGAAGGGTGCCTTGTGGTTATCATTAGATACATTCATTTCGCACATAGTAAAAATTGGAAAATGATCAGACATGTCATCCGGGATTACACCAGAGAGACATGATTTTGATAGAGTGTTGGTGAATATTAAACCTAGGGGAATTGCTGGACTGGAAGTGACTCTAGTTGGCAAAGTATGAAGGGGACGGAAAGCATATGATTGCACCAGATTTAAAAACTGATTGCATTTTTGATCAAAATGATCTAACAAATTGCAATTAAAATCACCCTTTAAAAAACACTCAAGAGTCTGTCTGCCTAGTAACAAGGAAACATTTGACAATAAGTCAAAAGCATCATCTATAACTCCCTTAGGACAGTAAATAATTCCAGTAAGCAAAGATGCATTAGGTGAAATAATTTCAATGAAGAGTGACTCGAGGACACCTTCGACAAAAGTGCTGAGGTCATGGTGGAGTTTTTAATTAAGTGATGAGTTTACATAAAGGGCAACACCGCCACCCCGACCAAGCCTGGATGCTTTTTCTAAATTCGTCGAGATGCAAGCAAGACCCGGCAAGAATTTTCAAAAACTTTTTAGGGCTTGGGTTAAAGCGCAGGATCTCAAAGGTCTTAAGCCTACTGCAACTATCAATCAATAATAACAATCAATCAATCAATAATAACATGTTGTACAGGGCCAAAATCATAAACATGCTCTAAGGCGCTGAAACACAGACATTACTGCTTATAAGCCTCTTGAAACAAGTGGGCCTTGAGGAGAGACTTGAAAGTTTCATAATTACTGCAGTCCTTTGTATATTCGGGAAGTTTGTTCCATATTTTAGGAGCGTACACTGAAAATGATCTATCAGCAAATAAAACACAGCGGGTAAGAGGTTCAACCAGAGGATGCGAAGAGGAGCATGAGGAACGAAGACGTCGCTGTCGGATGTTTACTTGAAGCATGTTGGTTATTTCTCCGGAAGTCTGGTTATGGAGAGCTTTGTACACAAGCAAAAGAATTTTAAAGTCAATATGTTATTTTACGGGAAGCCAGTGAAGTAGGATGAGTTCAGAAGTGACGGAATCAAATTTACGCCGATTAGTCATCAGTCTTGCAGAAGTCCGTTGGATATTTTGAAGTTGAGTTAAGAGACGATTCCAAATACCTATCAGTATACCATTACAAAAGTCAAGCCGCGATGTAACCAAAGCATGTTTGGGAAGTCTTGTGGCTTCAGTAGTGAAGAATCTACGTGCTCTACTGATGTTGATGAGATGAAAGTTTGCAGCTTTAAAAATGTTGGTTACTTGAGCATTCATACTCATTCCAGGATCTAACATAACCCCAAGATTTTTGATGGGGTCAGATCAAACGGCAGATTGAGTTTCAATAGTTGAGCCCTAAAACCAATAACTAGGACTTCAGTTTTATCAGCATTGAGCTTTAGACAGTTATGTGTCATCCAGTCTTGCACTTCACTTGTACATGCTTCAATTTTAGAAACAGAGGATAATACTCCAACTTCCGTAACAGGGCAAATTGAAATATAAATTTGTGTATCGTCGGCATCCATTTGTGACTCTAATCCATAATTCCTAATGAGAATGTAAGAGAATGTAAATAAGAAATAACTGCCATTTTGTTGTTTCCACCATCTTGGTTAAGCTGGGGTCTTGCATAACATATCAGAAATCATGCTTTGAATTTTATTGGCAACCTTGTACAAAAATATTTAGGAATTCCAATCGAAACATATTTTTAATTATTATTTTTTGTATATTTTCTTATTTGAGGAGGAAGGATATTTACTATATTGTTTTTACTCTTTCGGCCATTTTTGTTATATTGGGTGGCAAATGCTCTTGTGCCAAGGATTGTAAAACTCGGTCTTAATTATAATATATTAATTTACATTATATTGAATTGGGATTGTGGAAATTTACAATGTTTTTAGACAATTTTAGGAAATATTACATTCATTTTGGCGGCCAATTGGCTTTTTCCACCATCTTGATTGACCTGAATCTCGCTAAAACAGCCCCAGATATGAATACCGGAAGTTTGGCAAAAAATGACCACAGTTTAGGATAAGATGTCTCAATAATAGTTTACGAAATATTGTCTGCACAAAATTGTGTCTAAAATAGTATTTACACACCGAAATTGGCAGACATTTTGAAAAATTGGCCGCCATTTTGAATTTTGAGTGGGTATCGGGTTTTTTAAAAGAGCAATCGACGGTTCTTAAGGAGCATGTTTTGTGCTTTTGTGCTTATTTCCACTTGTTAAAGATTTTACCCCAAAAATGCATTCATCTGCCCTACTATTCACTTAATTACACCATTTAATCTGTCGAAGAGCCCCCTCAATTTTAAGATTTAACGTCTTCGAAAGTACCAGAAAGCACTCTTAAACTATTCAAAACTCATTTCGTGAGCGGAACCATTACCTCTGCTTTGCAATTTAAGCCGGCATTTTATTTATGCTGATAAAAAAAAATGCCGAACACTGCCAGAATACCAATAGCGATTTTCTCATCTTGAATATGATTTTAAGCAACATCAATTAAAAACAAAACTATGTCCGATTGCAGCAAGGTTCCCCCTATTGGCCACCGGACTAGACTTGATAAGGAAACGAGGGTAAGGAAGGCAAGAGTAGGGTAAAGGTCGTATGATTTGATAAACTTTAAGTAGATCTAAGGAAGGTGGAAATAAGAGAGTAGTGTTAACCCAACGAAAACAGGATGAGGTAATGTCAGGCCCTATAAAATCCGCCCATACACAAAAATTTACCCTTAAGAACCCTAGAAGACCGTGAAATATTTGGAAAGATTGCCATGTGATTCCGCACGAGAATAGCTTTGGGCTATATTACCATAAGAGCGAAGTTGTATGAGTTGCTGTGGTTTACTTTGGTTAATAAAGGAAGTTTGATATGTCTAACCCCCCCCCCCCCATTGCTTGACAATAATTAAAAACATCTCTCCAAAATGTGAAGTAGCTTGTGAAAACACGAAAGTCCTGAAAGATTAGTTGTGTAATCCATTGACAATTTTACTGACAGAGATATCCATTCACTTCGAGTTCTCATTACAGTTTTCGTCAGCTTGAAACTTGGACATTTATACTTTGACCTTGATTTCCGAATCCAGCAGGGTAGTGACGCATTTTTGCGATTAACCTTAAGATACTGGGCATCCATCTTTGAAACATTTACAAGGATTCATTTGTATTTCCACTTATGATGTGACTAGAATCGGATCAAGTGGCTAAATTAGTTCCCAAATGAATCATCAACCTTGAAAATCGGTTCATATTTAGTGAAGTTATGCACGGGACTAAAATTCAACAATGCCAGACCAGCGTCCGTCGGACTGTGAATATCTGATCTTTGCGGGTAAAAAATCGGCCAAGTCGTGATGCTATCGGCCAAGTCATGAGGCCCAGTTTCAAGGAGCGGATTTTTCTAATGTTCTTAACACTTGTTACATGAATATGAGCTGTCGCAATCGTTTGTGGTGAAGCACATCCCTCAAAGAACTTATAACTCTCGTAGCCTGCATTGAACTTTCTCAAATAATTCAATATCATTCCGTTGATTAGGATCCAATTCCCTTACAGAACACCCAAAATGAGGCCTAACTAATTGTTCATGTAACCAAGTACTAAGCACCCATATCCATTGATATGGAATAAAGCCTTATAAAAACCCAGAAACAATGCTGTTTGGGATATTTCAGCACATACTGGGGAAGTGTAGGAGAAGAATCTTTTAAAACCCCACAGATTCCTGTCGAAACTGGTATCCTTGCAAATCTGCCCGTTTATGTTATGGTTACATGTATTGCACACCTTAATTATTAATACTGCACTTATTCATATTGAAGAGCTGTTAATTTCATGTAACAACTTAAAGATCCTATCAAGATCAACGTGAAAACGATGGACGTCTACATGTGATGACATATCCAACTACTTTGTACCCTTCTCAAACATCATACCTTCTGTAAGAACATTATGCGTCTAGATTGTGAATAGAGGCCAAAGTTACAACGGTCCTTACATTCGACCCTTGAAAAACACTAATAACTAGCTTCTAAGCTCAAGGAAATCCATACCAATCTCTAGTACCTTTCACAAAATGCAACTTGAATCAATGACAGTAACTTTCCAGCAATAGACCTACCTAACGTTCATGAGAAACATTATGAAAGGCTTAATAAACAAACCCACATCCACCAAGCCTCAGCAGAACTAGGTAAATGTTCTAAGCAGTTTTGTCAAGCACGGTCTATTTAGTCTAAACTCATCAGTTGCTTGTAAATGAATCATCGCTGAACTAAAATACCAATGCATCCCTAAATTTCACACTTTTACAGACACCTCGGGCGTATCATATTTCATTGTTGCTTGTGATCTGTAACACTGTTTAAAAAAGGGAAACTACCCACATTCTATCAGAGGAGAAAAACTCTTCCTTAAAACACCTATTTCAGATCACTGACATTAAGACACACCAATCCTTAGAAAAGGTTTGAAAAGGTGTAGACTTAGGAACCAGCGCTACAGCTTTAGAAAACCCAAGTCCGAGCAGTTTATAGCATTACCCAAATAACAGTCCTAAACAACCAGGGACATGTCTTGAAATATTGGGGTTTTTTCAAAGATTTCGGTTTTTGACCTCTGATGACGTCAAGTGACTTTTGACTTCCACTGACAACAATAGGGTTCTTCCTTTCAATATGATAAAGTTATATACCAAGTATGAAGATTGTAGACCATTCCTATCTTGAGAAATCGTGTTTAAAAGCAGTTTTAAGAATTTCGTATTTTCACCTCCGGTTACCTCAGATAATCTTTGACCTTATACCAAAATCAAATTTTTGACTATAACGCATTCATATATAAATTATGACAAGCATCCATGCTTCCTAACTAGAGATATCGATTTTTGTTTTCTTTACCTCTGGTGACCTAACATGACCTTTGACCTTCACAAAAACATTAGAGATCTTCCTCTTAGTAAAATAATTCTAGTAATTCTATATACTAAGTATGAAAATTATCCATCATTGCTATCTTGAGACACCGTGTTTACAAGACAAGAGTCACAAAAACATACATACACACATACATACACACAATCACAAGCCTGATTGCATAGATTCCTTTTGCCTTCGGTAAGGAATAAAAAAGTTGAGTGTACGAACTTTATGGGAACTTTATACGACGATGTGCGATTTACTTGTTTTCATCAGCAAATACGGTAAATGATCTCATGTCTGGTATTCCACACATGATGACCCGCACAGCTTCCTTCCTGAAGGTATTTGCGTGTATGTGTGTCATTTATGTTATATACATACTGTTAGCTCGTATCTAGCAATTTTTGGGGTAATGCAACTTCAGACAACCTCCTCTGCCATTATTAATTCTTTTTTTGTTGTGTCAACCAGATTCAGCCATATTTGTTGGCAAGTGAAATAGATTAATTCTGAGGCTGCATTTATTGAAACCATGCAGTAGAGACTTTTTGACAATGTTTGATTTCTTGAGATTATGTTCGTACTGCTGCTTTTTACCTGTTTATATATGCAAACCGGCAAACCTAGTAAGGGGTATATAGGCTGAAACTACAGACATTAAAAAGTCTATCTTCACATAAGTATATAAGGACTGAAGACGGAAGCAATCCATCCGCCCGTCCGTCCGTCCGTTAATCATGAACAGTCAATGCCACTAATTCTACTCCTTACTGAGAACAACCACTTTTAATTTCCTAGAAATTTTGCCAGGCTCACTTCAAATCTAACAACATGACAATCAAGCTAACTTAATAGGCAGCTACATATAGGTGAAGATAACTTTAATGACCGAAATACGAACTATGGGAGAGGAAAGGCGGAAAAAGGTCGATCTTTAAATATCACAAAATTATTTGTTTGCAGAACAGTGGTACAATAATTAGTTACTTTTAATTATCCAATTTATGAATATGTGTAAAGAATGTCGTCACTTAAAGATGATATCAAATCCTCTCCAGCCTATTGGTGAGTTGATGGAAGGGTTGAAAGTCCTCGATTGTTCATGTTTTCAAGTTTGGTCCGAGGTCGAATCCTGTCCAAGACACCTTCGGGTTTTGTTTTTCAATTTTTGTGTTCTGTTACTTACCATACTTACAGAGTTGTTGACTCGAATCTCTGACTTGGACTTTTTGACTTGCAACTTGAGTTGACTTGAAAACAAATGACTTGCTACTTGACTTAACTTGAAGATATGATATTAATTAATGGGCCAGCACGTTGCACATGTCAGTCACTAAGGGGTTACAAGTGATGTGAGATGAATATGGGTTTTCAAGATCGGTTTCACTTGAGACGTGCATGGGCAAAATACTATCTGTCTTACACACTTGTGGTTCATCGTTATTAAAGCGGCTTTGTTATGTTTTTATTTACTTGACATACTTTGCTTGTGAAAACTCATTTACTTGATTCAGCATCAGGATAGCAAAGAAGTGTGTGTATATGCGCGGGTGTGTTACTGTATTGAAATCTTAGAGCAAAGGAAATAATGGAAACACAAAAAAGAAAATACCGAATTTCCCCCTACGTGTGTAGTGTACCACCCTAGATGATGGCAAAAGAGCCCCCCCCCCCTCAAAAAAAGAAAAATGTGTAAGACCGTAAGTCCGATCAACTTCAAGTTTGATTGGGAAGTCCTGAAACCACACTCAGTATCTGTTGCGTAGCTGAGGGGGATGACATTAATAGCTTCATGGGTTACTTCCTTCTTAAAGACCGTGATTGTATGATCAATCTTTGTTATTTTTATAATGCTGTTTTGCTTAGTGATAAACGGTTCATTCTCGAGTCAAAGTTGTGGAGTTTATGGAAAACATTTAGTACCGTATCATTGACGGGATGGAGAGAAGGCATGCAGACGATAACTTTCATAGCAGGTGTCGAATATGTTCTCCTTTTTTAAAGTACATACTCTAACACCTGCGAAAGATGACCGAGATTATCCACTTCCACTATATTCATGAGTCCAATTTGATGTTACCTCTCTACTATTAATTGGTTTCGATGTACAAGGGCGGCTCTAAGAAATTTTGTTTTGGGGGCAAAATTAAGTCCGTATGCAGGGAGGATCGGACGACTCCCCCCCCCCCACCCACTCGGCCATATTAATGATCCTAATGATCCGCCCCGATAGTACAGCAGGAGCATGGCTGTTATTTCATTATGTATTACAGAGATGCCACATATAGTTTTCAAAAGCTCTTCAAAAACCATCTCAGGCAGTCAGTCATGATCTCTCTTTAAAAGTTATTTCAACCATATCAGGCGATCAGCCAATCGCTACACCATAAGGACGGAGCACAGACAGGGGAAACATGCAAAGCGGCTTGATCCGTTCGAATAAAAAGAGCTCCACCTTTAAATATTTTGTTGTTTCTTTCATTGTGTCACAATATGATTCAGTTTTGCCAAGAAGCCATAAATTGTTGGTTTTCTGGATTGTTTTATTTAAATAACGAAACTTTCAAGCATGTTGAAACTTAAAAACGAAGAAATGATAGCACTATTGGGATTCCAGAACTGTGCCGAAAAAATTTTTTCAGAGAGGAAGGGGAATTTCCTTAACTCAGAACGACAGGTCATCCCCTAAACAAATTGGCCACATAGTCAGACGTCTCGCTACAGATTTGACTGACTGTTTGGTTGGTTCATTTTAAATCAGCTGAAACGGTATACTTTAAAACAAAGGTGGAGAGCGTTTTGCTTATAATGGGCCATTTGATAGTCATAAGAACAAACAAGCAACTGAACTAGGAAAAAGTGCGAGAAGCGCGGCGAAAAATTTTTGTTTTGAAGGCACTTTATTTCTTTAATCATCGCACTGTATTGAAAAGTTATTCAGTTCTTTAATTTTAAACCCACTCAAGGGAGGGGGTCTAACACTTGTAATCCACCGGAACTGATACGGTGTGAACGAAATAAGGCTCGCATAGTTTTCCATGAGTTTGGTTTATGTGGAAGACATGCTTAACAATGCATGCTGCATTGTGCAACCGGTGAGGTGTAGTACCAGAAGCGGTATTTAGCCTGTACCGCGAAAATGGTACGGTAGATAACATTGTAATAAATTGAATTTCAAGAGTAAATTAAATTACATTCACAAATTGCATTGCGGGACGGACCAAATGGTCTCTTTTTGAAGATTTTGAAGGCCATGCTTTGCAAACTTGGGGGGGGGGGAGTGCCACCCGTGTCCCTATGGCGAGCCGCTAATGTCGATGTATGAATATTCATGTTGCAGGACGAAGCTTCATATGTAATCATTCTGCGGCCTACTCACTTTTACACAGTAAGTCAATGAGGCTTCGACATTGTGTGATAGTATAAATGAATAGTCCACGGACTATAAGGGAATTTCTATATGATAAGTGGTGAAAGAAAAAAGGAATAAAATTAAACACTGGAATAATTAGTATAAATATTTAACGTGAATTTTCGTGTGCCCGATTAAGGTACCTTTATATACTGACGGCCTCCCGTCAGGGAGGCCATGGCTATGGATTGCTGGAAGGAATTTGAACCTATACCGTTCGGAACGAGAGCTTGTGCAGAAAATTTGAGGATTTAATCAGGGACTCCCTGCTTTAATCGAACCATGGAGCTGCAACCTGATTGAACACAATTTGAAAAAATGGCTTAAAATTGAAAAACAAATGACAGAATTGGGTTTTTCCGTAGAATATTTGGGATTTGGCGTTTCTATTAAAGGAAATTGGAAAATTTGGGGTTTAACTGCAGAATCAGCTTCCCTGTATGGGTGTCTGGTCGTAGTCGGGGATTACGTACTTAATTGTACCCAATGAACTAATCAAGGTACCCCGAAAGTAGTAGATACCTTTCGGGAGTGGTCCCCCTCCCCTCTTCACCTTGCACCAGCCTTGGTTACACAATGAGTAGGAGGTATAGTTATCGAGGATTCTAAATCCAAAAATTTTTAGCATTGCCATTTTGATAATGTAAACAAGTCTACTTGGAAGCACTTTTTATTGACCGAATATATTTTGTTCACTTCTTGGCAGGGTACTTTCCTTTGACCCTGTGAACGCGGCATCCAAACACGTTGTGAAAGGTTTTTCGCTAACATTGTCGGTAAGATGGCAGTTTCTCTTATGCATGTGTAACCGTCTTTCCTTGCACATAGGTATATTGTGTACATTTAGCTGTTAACAAGGTATTTTCCTGCGTTACTCTGTACATGGTTTGAAAAAAACAAAACCTTGAAAGTCTCAGCATTTTTCAGAGAATACTTGGAAAAAATGAGTACTATGACATGACAAATTTTCTTTGGAACCTCTTCACAAATTATTTCTTGATAACTTCTGTAAGTAATAGAAACATTTTGATTGATAGAAGTCGATTGTTCTAAATCCGAAATAATGTCACCTCTTGACAGAAATGTGATCTATCGTTCGCTCAGGATAATATCCGAGTTGGAGTTATCTCTCCAACAGGTGTGGACACACAAGTTGACTCCAGTCCTGAAACGAGGGCAAACGCCCACCTAATTTGGGTTGTCTCGTGAGTATATTACGTATTACAAGTATTACAATTATAGGTGTTTTATCGCAGGTTGGAAATTAGTCTGAGGAACGAAAGGAATAACTTCAAAGTTTAGGACATCGGGTTTCAAGAATCTTTACACACAAAAATGCACAAGGCCCACATACCCAAGAAAGTCATACACTAATTAAATAGTCAAAAAACGCAAGGAGCTCTTAAGTATGGAGTTCAAGCACCACACATATTGATTTACATATAGAGTACCGGGCATCATGCCCTTGAAAATATTTATATCTCATTTTAACGGAGAGACTAGGCTGACGGGTCTTTCACTTCCTTTTTTAAATTTTTTTTTACTTAAACTCACCACTAGGAGTTTTATCCTTTAAATTGACATACCCCTTCGAAAGGGTTCTTCAGCACAATTCCTGGAAGTGATGTCCTCCACCGATAAGGGTAAAGTTTTCGTCACCTTTCTAGTTTAAACGAATGCAAATAAACAGTACTTTCAAGTAGTCAACCCAATCCCTTTATTATCTAATATTTTCCACAAATAAGTTACATCCTTTTGGGCACTGGTGGTAGGTCGTATGCTGTTTATCAGATTTGAAAACATTTCGAATTATTCCGTAAATAGAGAAACATGCGTCTTTGTTCACTAACGTATATGAGGTTGTACGGAACCCTTTTGCAAAGCGAGGACTTTTGTGAAGAAGCTAAAATAACTGTCATTTCCCTTTATTAATAACGTAATGTAACGGGAATGGAGTAAATCATCCAGGCGTTTTTCGAGATCTAGTAGACGAAAAAAATTGTTGTCACTCCATAATCCCGTTTTAGTCGTAGAGAATCTTCAGGAGAAAAACAATCAGGAGCTTATTGTTGGCAAGCTATATGTTTCAAAGAAGGGAAACGTGTTTGAATCCATCAATAACAGCTTCCTGCTGAAAGGTAGGCCTTTGCTTAAGATATGAATAACGACAGGAATTGCAATTTGACACAAAGATGGCCTAAGATAGTGCATGAAAGATTAAGTTTCCAAACCGTTTATCACACATTTAGTGACTATGACATCTTACGTACTTAATTTTTATTGATGCTTCTATTTTATGTGTTCGTCATTCATTTTTAATCACTGGAGGCAGGGATGGATTTGGTAAATCCATTCTGTCTTAATGCTCCATCTCTCGTGTACGTCTCTCCTCCTTATCTCTCCATTCTGTTTTAAGACTTCGCTTAGTAATTCGTTAGTAATTCCCAATTTGCAATTATCCTATTGCTTTTCCAATGGTAAATCCCTTTGAAGTGGCATATTTTGCATAGACCCTGACCATATTGATCTGCGAATGTCTGGTCTATTATCTATTTATCTAATTCTGATATATCCCGTTGAAATAAGCTAGACTGAGTTATAACACTTCGACATATTCAGAATATTGTTTGGAAACGCTCCCGACATGACTAACACAAGCTCTTTTCCAGAATATCACAAGTAGTTGACGCATATTTTATGGTGACTGAGGATGATAACAAGCATGCATGCTGTGTTCGAATTACCAAAGCCACCGGTATTGATCTTCTGCCTATGAAAACTGTCAACGAATGGGCACCTTAACTGATCAATCTCTCAAACCTCAGGCCTCTGGTATTTTATATGTGATGAAGACCTCGCCTCATGAGAAAAAGCCTATATGTACCCTTTTGAAAGAAGACTTCGAAGGCGAGTGGAATATAAAATGCATGGCAATAGTTTTGTGAATAAAAAGACCGTATGATCAGTAAGATTTAATGAGAAACGCTTACAACTGGAATAAGGTTCTAAAAGGTCAAAACTTTTGTGCTCTCAAAAGTGCAAAAAGTATGTAATCGTTTTAAAATTCAGAAAATTGCTCCCTTAGTATGCTTTTATATTCATGATTAGGTGCATTCGATTGAAGGTATGCCGACATGTAACCAAAACAGCTGTTTGATTTTGCAATGATGAATTAATATCTCTTGATGCACAATCCGTCGATTTTGTTTGAATATCTTTTATCGAGATACACCTTTTCGAATATGGACTACTTCTGAGGTTTCCTAGCTATTCAAAAAATCATGATGTTAAGTGTTGCACAGTGTGTTCTGTACTTGTGTTGCTACTTTAAGGTGTCTGTTCATTACTTACCAGCTACTATCTAGTTTGGTGTTTAATGGGGACACTTTTCCAAAATGAGCCCCTCACAGCTTTAGTCTTTAGATTGAAGTTTCAACCAATAAAGGATAATTCATAACACGTATCTCATGAACTGCTCTTTCCACGTCACAACATTAGCATTTGTAGCTCATGTTTATGCAGATGTTAGTGTTTAAACCCATTTTTCTTGTAAATATGCAATTTGGTCAGCAGTATATAGTTGTTGGACTGCAAGGATTGTTGATGCAGCCTTGGAATCCCCTTTGGAATTGTTTGTTTTTCTTCACGCTTTAAATGTGTCATCATAAAACTTTACAGCCATCAACGATATATCTTATTGCCATTGTAGTGACTTTGCTTTTTGCGCCAACTTGGCTTTAACCAACATACTAATCTGCTAATAGGGCCCATTCTAATTTCTCGGACCCCACCGACCAACCTACTTGTACTGAAGGTAATTGTAAGACAGTTTACTTTACAGCCAAGGTGTTCTAAGTATGTGTAGAAATATGGCTCTTTTATATTGTTCCTCCAGAATGAAATATTCCCCAGGATCCTATTGTTAGATTCCTCCAACTCAACCCACCCTAATTCAGAAATTTACTGACGATAAAACTTTAAACTTCTTGAGTCCCTTACGGAGACTTTTTGTGTTCCTGGAAGAACTATAGAAAATCTTGGCAACTTCTATTATTTGTGGGGTGATTTCGTTTTTAAGAATCTCATTGTTATTTAACACTTTCAAAGAACTTATAATGCAGAAACTCTAGTACGGAAAGGTTTAGTGGGTTATTTACTGAATTGTTTGTGCTCTCTGCACAAATAATGCCCAGCTAGTGGGAAAACTAATAATATACCTTAAATATTGCAGAACGCACGTAAGCTGGTCAAGTTAAATGTAAAATAGGCAGGTTAGATTTAAATCACTGCAACTAGCTTTAGAACCATCTTAAGGTGAACTCCTCTGACATTTTTCATTTAAAAATCTTAATTGTAGTTTATTTTTAGTACTTCAGAACGGGAGGATTTGATGGACATCAAGAAAGAAAAAAGATCTGGAAAATGGGGCTGTGTTTACCAGGAGGGCCTTGAAAACACTTATAGCTTCAATTGTAAGAACAAGAAGAGGCGAACACGTAGACCGTAGTCTTATCATTAGTGAAATTATTGCTTTTACTTTTCTACCCACTAACAATATTCGTGCGCAATTAACAAAGTACTTTTAAGCAAAATTAAATCAATAAAAATATACATAAGGCATGAAATATAACAACAATGAGATTAAATTTAGGAAATATTGTTCTTCTTTAAATATTTCAACAGCCGAAAAGAACAAAAGGTTATGGTTGGTAACGTGACTAGAGCTAAATGATCCATGGCAACCCACGCTTAGCAACAAAATCCGGCCGCAATTTGTATCATGTACATTTGAACTGTACATAGAGCTGGTATGCAACGCTCTTCCGTTCACGTTGTGTACGTCGTAAGCGCGCTTGCTGTGTACATAAACACATTCACGTACAACGTATATTCACTAACATATCCACCCTTGTCTATGAGTAAGCAGCGTGGTGCACACACCCTAACAGACCTGTTTAGGTATTCTTCAGCTTTAAAATTATACTTATATGTTGGAATTTACCTAGGGTTAACTACTGATTTGGGGGAATTAACTTTTATAGCATTTGGAACGTACATTTGGAGAAAAGTTTGGATCGCAGATGATATTTGGCTTTGAATTATGACCGTGTACGGAATCTTTAGCTCTGAGGGTTCCATGCAAGATTTGGAAACAAAAGCGTTTCTTAGTGAATGAAAGCGTCTTGGTCGGCCTTCACGTGAGAAGTGTCAAACCATAGGGAAAGCTGTGTATATTCTGCTCTATGTGACAATCCCGCCATATTTGACGGTGATCGTACGGTATTATTGTATTAATCCGCAGGTCATTTTACCTTTAATTTTACCTTGCGGTTATTCTCAGATAACGCACTGTCACCTCACCGAAAGGGACCAATAGGAGTTAAAAATTTAGCGTTTAACTTATGCGGCATGTGCTATATTCTGAATTAAAGACAAACTTAGAGTACAAAACGTAACAATTTATCATCACTATGCAAATTCGAATCGGAGGACTATGTGCACCTTTAATTGAAAACAAGGGACAGCTTAAAATTTATTTTAGTTTCAATAAATGCGATGAGAACATCAGTCATGTTAAGATTCACTTATTGGATGGCAAACAATGACTTTAGGACTCCAAAAAGGAACAATGATTTTATTTTTTTTTAAATGTAAGTGAACAACAAGAGATCGGTGTGGACAACCTTCAACCTGGCTTTGGCACAAATTTTCTTCATTTTAAATAAACAAGTCTTAACGAATGCAAGTTTCTTATACCGTTAAAAGTCTCCAGTCTCTTACAATGATTCAAAAATGGTTGTATTTTAACGCTTATTATTTCTTCAGTTTTCGAATATTCCAGTCATTTCGACAAATTCCTCGTGAGATGTTAGCGGGTGAAAATCGATTCCTAGCTTAGGAGTAATGCGAATGCAGCAGTTGTGTTTCGTATCGTCCTCTATCATCAGCAGGTAGGCGTCGACAACTTGATCGATCCTGTAAGAATTTAAGAAATGAGAGGTGTTGAAACACTTGTAGGAAAGTCTTTTATCCGTGATGTAGACAAAGTACTCTTCAATTAAAAGTGTTCATAGGTTGCAGAGGTGGCAGTAGGGTCTCCCCTAATTTGTGAGTTACCATAACTTTTTGAAGGCGGTAAATTGGTTGTACAACTATATTGTGCTAATAGAATTGTAAGTGTTCTTTCCAGAGAATCCGTTAAGCTTGGAAATAAATTATGTATCGATAGCGGAATCATCGACCCTGTCAAGTTTGAAAGAAGCCATTGTCACAGATATAAAAGACCAACTAAACATATATATGTATTTATATATATATATATATATATATGAGTCAGTCAACGCTGTATTAAATAGTCGCTCAAAGACCTTAGGCCATTTCCCTCAAACATAGGCACTTGCCTTATACTGAAAGTGGCCTAATGTCTTTGAGCGACTATTTAATACAGCGTTGACTGACTCCTTCATATAAAGTCGCTACGTCTATCTACCTACACTATGTATATATATATATATATATATATATCTTCATCATTTTAAATAGCACATTAAACTGTTGTACCTAATGATTATGCATGTTTTATTTTGTGCTGCTTTTTAATGAAAGCTTGGTTAAGATAAATTCATGCACGTGTTGTGCGTATATCATTCAAAAGAAGACAGTGGCTATTTTATATGAATTGTATTTTTAGTTTTTTTTTTTATATTCCGTTTTGTTGTCTGCTGCTGCTTTTACAAAACTCTTTATCCCAATGAAGGGTTGGATTTCCCAGACCCAGCTTTGCTCTATGACAATTGCCAAAGATTTTCGTCAGAACCTAGGTCTCTGTCCCAAATTGATGGTAACATAGCTCCAGACTTTGAATGTTGCTAAAGATTTTGGTCGGGAGTGCCCTCTTGCAAAGACTTCGGGTCAACTCTCTTCTCCAAAAAATGAACATTTTCAACTGTTTCACCCATGGTGGGAAACGTTTGTATGGATTCCTTTCAAAATGGTCTACATAATCATGCATAACGCTGGAACACTATGACATATTAATAAGTACTTATAGCAGCGTCTAGGTGATGCTATGCTTTTAATTAGAAAAGAAATTCAGACCTACTCGACAAAAACTATGCCTGGTGTGTCCTCTACGTGTTTGGTAAGATTAGTTTTCACAAACGCAGGACAAATTGCACCAACTCTGATGTCATCAGCTGAGAAACAGGAATCTTGGAACTGCAGGCAGATCAATTATTATAAATTAAAAACAGATAAAGAAATAAAAACGAATACCCAGCTTGAAATCTGCCAGGTAAATATCCAGCATAACACATTGCTCAATACAGCGTACAGCGCTGTAGAGAATATGGTATAGGTCCGAGCATATGTGGCTATTCGAGCGTTCGGATTACAACTTTAATTGTAAACCAGTAGATGCTGAAGCCATCAATTCTACGCACAGACTGACCGAATGTAAAACATATTTCTTCTCTTAAAGGGAAATTTGCGTTTGTCGGACTTTTTATTGAATCTATCCTGTTTTTCAAACGATCAGGTCCCTTTCGATGAAAGAGATGTAACTGGAGAAAAATTCTAGCCGGTGAGCACTATTTAACAAGTAATTAACCTTTCTGTAACAACTGACAAATTTGTTCACCCAAACAATTATGCATGCAAAACCATACACCATCGTCATTCCCTATTTGAAATCCACCAATCAAATCAATTCATCATGTTACGTCAGGCAATAATAAACGCCTTCTACCATATGGTAGAGGGCGTTTATTATATCTAGGGCACTTGGAAAACGTTCGAGACGAATAAACTACTGAGAATTATTTCTACACTGCCTGTATTGAACTGCAGTTAGTATATACTAAGGAGTGTCTTTTAACTTCCCTGATACTATACAAGGGTATAGTTACTGTAATTCGAATCGTAGCCCTTGGGCCTTAGCAGGTTGCTTCGCTTTCGAAACAGCAAGATTTGAAAGTAATTCTTGGTGCTTCAGCAACTGCTACGATCGGTTTATCCCCTTTCAGGAAACGAAAATTTTACAAACCTGTAATGCCACTCGTCAAAAAATTATTTTCGAGTAGTATTCTGCAAATAAAGACCACATTCGTACCGTTAATTAGGCACATAGTGTAAGACCTCGAATAAAGTGCTTCCATTGTGAGACGCGCACAGCATGGTGAATAGGGAGACGTACTGAATCTCCAGGGTGGGCTGCAATGTCCCACAGTACAGCCAGGGACGGTACGGAAACTGTGGTGGTAGTTTGTTGGGAGCATGAAGTACAGGCAGACAGGGTCGTTGAAAGTGCTTTGGGTAAGCGAGGTCAAAACGCATTGTGTAATGAGTGTAAATATGACCCGGCGTAACGCTCTTCCTAAATGAGTATGCAGCGATACGAACGTTGCATGTGGGCGAGGCTTATCGTTCGATAATGATCTTGTTAAATGGGAATATTGTTGTTTCTTTTTGTCCATATTTCGTGAGATTTGTGTTGATCTGCTGCAAGTTTTTTGTGATTCATGTTTGGAAAGAGGAATAGACCGCAATGGAATTACACTGGTGTCACTTTACGATATTTTTTCAAACGCAATATTTCCCTTTTACAACTGTTTTGAAACAGTCTTTGAGCAACTGTATGAAACACCCGTTGCTATTCACACTTTTCGGCCTCCATGTAATTTGTGATCACATTTCATCTCCTTAGTCTGTTAGTAGAACTCGAATTTCCTGTTTAAATGAACTCATATGGACGATACTTGTTGGCTATTTCCCTCGGAGTGAGGAGACAGTTTTCTACTGTAACATCGTTAAAGTGGGCATAACATTGCCAAATTAGGTTTCTCAGTAAATAATCTTGGGTACAGCTTGATATAAAACAAATGTTATACGGACTAAACCTCGTCCATGTATACTGCTATACGACTATGTAAATTCCCAAATACAGGCCAGGCTCAGGCCAGGCACAGCCCATCTGAAATCTGAAAGAGAAATAACGTATGTGAGCGCGTCTCAAGATGTGACGTCATTAGTGGCACGCTTCGTAGCACTTCCGTACGTCCGGTACTAGGCAGCTCACCCATCCTTGAGCCCCCGAATCACGTGCAAACACATCATTGCAAACACATATGCTACGATACCAGAGCAGCGCGTGTGACCAGTGACCGCATTGTGATTGATGCGTCGTTGCGCAGTGACTGCTTTGGATTCACAAAAAACCGTCACTGAACAGAGTAACGGCGCGCTTGTTTTGAACTGTTCGTGCTGCCAAATGCGTCATAAAAGTCAAGTGACCTGTTGCGGCATTTTTCGAAACTGGATTTGTGTACGTTTTTCTCAAATTCCATTTATGTAAAAATTGCACAGGTCTCAATTTTTTGTGAAATGATATTAATACAATACTCATCTAACCTTGCAATACACAAAACTTATTTTGACCGTCCGTGCCCACTTTAAGGGAGTTTGCACACTATGAGCAAGAAATATCGAAATGTTTTGCAAGATCGTTTTTGGGTTCGGTATACAGCCATCGCTACCCTTAGGAACTAAAATACACTTTTGTTCCAATCATTTATTTGTTACACTTCAACTAAAACGACAAAAAACTTGTTGACGATTATTTGCTGACTATCTAGTGGTCTGATGTTACACAGTAAACTACAGATGGATGTAATGGCATGCGGGTAGATCATATTTCTCCCGCTTTGTTTTAAAGACATAATTCTGTCACCTTTTCATGAAAAATTGCCTTTTTCAGAACGCACTCACTAGAAGCAGGATAAAACCTACGGTGTAACTAGTACCTAAGGTAGTGATAGGGCGCAGCCTGGAAATGTAAGCATAACAGAGAATGGAATATCTGATTTTATTTTGCCTCAACCTAGAGTGGATAGCGCAGGAAAGAAAACGGGGGACAGTCACCCTTAATACACTTATTTGGGGCTTTCTTAATCAGACAAGTTACCTCTTTCCCAATCAACAGCGGTTTTGTGGGCATAGGTATTTTCATTTGTATGGGTTATCCGACAAAGGATGTGCAATTAATGTACATTGGTATTATGAAAGGCTGAATATTAAGGGGACTGTTCGGGCTTATGGTGCGTTTTTTTCCACTAGAGCACCGTGGCTTATTCTTGGCATCCCGATGTTCGCCCAAACATGTGGGTGTGTTGGTTGGGTTCAAATTTTTAGCGTTGCGTTGACCGCACAATGGGGCTTAAATCAAGGGCGTGGATCCATCTCCAAAAGTGGGGGTACTTTTCACCATTTGCGAATTGCTGTCCTGGGGAGGGTCTAAGGGGAGGGGGTGGCCCCACCCCCACGTAAGGTGCTCACGTAAGGTGGGCTTGATGCAAGATGGTGCTACATTTGGTGCTAAATTTGAACTGAATATATCACGAAAAATTTCTACTTTTTTAGGAAGTTTTTTTTCATTTTGCTTGCTTAAAGGGCGAATCTTGTCATTCCAGACAGTGCATATTCTCCCAACTTTGCAACTTGTACCCCCTCCAAAAACTGTATACAACTCCTTCTGGTGCAGACACAAACCTATTTTATTGCTTTAGGTCATGTCCTAGTGAGCATACAAGGGTATAATGTGTAATCCAGGGCTCTCTCTGCATTTTGTGGAATGTGAGCTACTCTGCATCTTTTGAATTTTCAAACTTTACTGTTAATCATAGAGCAGTCGCCAACTGAGAATTTTGATACCCCCACACTAAAAATATACTTTGTGATGACGAGCATATGTCTTTAAGTGAATTTTTTACTCCCAGTCCTTGGAGTAGAACAGCACTACACACTGTTACACACTGTCCTGGGGGAGGGTGTAAGGGGAGCGGTGTCCCCCTCCATTTTGAAGAAAAAACGAAATTGGAAGGTGTCTATGTGGCAATGGTGCCATTCGTAATCACAGTTTTAGTTTTCATCATTTTGAAAAAAGTAGGGGGACTTTTTGGCGATGTCCCCCTTCCAAAAAAGTGAGTGGGATGTGTCCCCGGTCCCCCCCTATGATCCACGCCCATGGTTTAAATAATGGTGTTTGCACTTAATCTAATTTCGACGAAAGAATTATATATGAATATTTTTGCTCTCGTCTTCAACTTTAGTACTACTTTTTGTCAACTTTTACACTAAGTTATTCTCATTATTCTACAGTAAAATTTTTACAATAAGACTTTTTACACTTACGCATTTAAGTGTACGATGCGAAGAAGGAAAGCTTTTTACCGCCTTCTCTTACTTCATGCAAAATATTGAAAAATATATACGCTTTAACAAACTACTGGGCATTCGTACCCCAGACTAGCCTTCTTGGCAAAGATATATTGTTAGGAATTGAATGTCTAGGTGTAGGACCTACAGGCAGTCTTCATCATTGAAAGCAAAAACTCAAGCAAACTTGCCGATCAACCTTCGATTAGATCACTGCAGAAACGAAGGAGCGCCAAGATTGTCCACGAGAAAATAGTGTCCGTAACGAATTAACTTTACGTACTATTTGAGTTAAATAGCAATATATCTCGTCCCGCTGTCAATCAAAGGTGGAAATCCTGGGGAAAGGGGGATACTAGCGTCCTAACTGTTTGACAAGGGGATGGCCTACATAAATATCCCTTTAGGTCTTCAAAAATATTACAAAATAATACCATTTTGCATTATTTTATGGTTATTAAATTGAAAACTTTTAAACAGAGTGAAACAAAGCAAACCGTTACTATGTTTAAATGATTACAAAAGGCTATCTTTTGTGCATTGTTGTCTTATTATTACTTGTCCGCTTAAGAGAGATTATTTTACCAAAGGTCTTTCATCGGAAACTCCTATCACCTCGCCTTTTCAACCACAAGCGGTGGCATATCTGCCATGGAGAGTCCTTGACTGACTGTTTGATTGGGAGACCGAGGCAGCTCAATTTGCCAATTGCTCAAAAGGCAAAGTAAGTACAGAAGAGAGGGCATTATGTAACCTGAATAACTTTCGTAAAACAAGATCAAAAAAACATTCTACAATGTCTGTAAAATCTTTTTTTAAAGACTTGGCGTAACCCGTATGCAGCATCGGCTTCCCTAAACCAAGATCCCTTTGCCCCACCAGACTCACGGGTCGTTGTTACAAATACAATAACAAAAAACAATAGTCTAGTTGCAATTTGGAGGCCTGTTTAGAGTGAATTCAATGTCTTTGTTTAGATAGCAAATGATTCACGACTCCACGGCGAGATCACCGCCTTTTCACGGCGTCTTCTGAATCATCGAGCCACTTCTTCTTACCCCTCCCGTACGATAAAAATTTGTAACCACATGCTTTTGAAAGATAGATTCCATGCGCCTTCTCTGACAGTTACCTGTTCAAACTTGGTTGATATAGGGTTCACCAGGTAACATTGACGAGTAACCTTATATACTTCCTACGTATCAGGCTATACAATATACATTCCTTGTTTATTTTCCTTTGTTTGCTTGTTGTGATAGAAAGTAAAAGTAAGCACGCCGTTCCCTTTAGAAATACTGAAATTTATACTAATGTTCAGAATTTTTTTAAAAATGGGCTTCTGGCCCCTGTTATCCTATTAGTGAGTTACCCCTTGAACCACTAACATCAGAAAATGGATCAAATTATCATATTTGAGGTCTCTATAGTGCGTACCTAATGTCAATTAGAAGTATTTTTAATGTTTCACACGAATGCTTTGTAAATACCCAGAGCTTCAAGTGGACCCCCACCACGGGACATAAGGTTGGCCTCTAGACCGCACGACGTTTAGGACGCTTTGTACTCCCAATGAGCCATTGTCATGTACCATTCATAGCCGAAGGTTTCAGAATAAACCTCTACCAATGCTTTCAATTCAAGACAGTCAAAACATGTTACATCTTACTATTTGCGACCATACCACCGTGACAGATAACCCACAACCATTCTAACGGTGGGATCAAGTTATTCTATCTACATGTGGGGTTGACATATCAAACTGCAGCATAGCATGATGCATTTTAAACGAGATCATTAAGTAGCCTGTTTTCAAGTTAAACTTCCGAACTGTAAGAAAAACACGATTGGTATAGGCATGTGAGCGTTTATAAAAATTATAAGTATTAAAAGAGTTATTCAAGCGAACTTTTACAGTTGATGTGAAAAGAGACACTTTATCTTTAAGGTAAAGTGGAAATAACACCGCCATAAGGACTGAATGAACTTTCAACCACAAAGTTAACTCATGACCAGTTATACTTTTACATGTTAAAAACAGATGTCAGCTTAACCATCTTTTGATGGTGATCATGTGATTAAACGAATAAATCATTTTAAAACAGTATACGGACGAAAATAAATGAACGAAATCATTTCAATTCAAATCAAATAATTTTGAAGAGAAAGATAATTTCTTGACTGAAAATCAGTTGTCATACCGGCAGTGACAGAGTCAATCCCACAACTCCAAATTTCGTAGCGACGTAACGAGTACCCCGCCATAATGGAAACAGTCCTGTCAAGTATGAAAGCGAATTGATGTAGTTACTGTATTTAAATGTCGTACTACAGGCAGTTTGGTCACATATGTCTTTGATTGCCTCAATGTTAACCAGTCCTTCAGGTACCTAGAACTTTTGAGACTGGGCAATCATTGTTAACCTTTATCAAGATGATTCACATCTGCAAAATTTGGTTTAAGATTTGAAGCCTAGCCTAAACTTTGTCTTAACCGACAAATCTCTTCAATGCCGAAGGAAAATAATAGCTACATGTCCAGTTCTTTCATTCTTCCTGGTGCCAGGCGTTTCTGGGCGTACTAGACAAGCTTAGCAGAGTAAGAAATCTTATCGTCCACTAACTACGGTTCAGGAGATATATTTTTCCTACAACATTTAAACAGTTTGACCTCTGGTAAACTGCACTGCGTTCTGACCTCGGCCTACAACACTGCAGGTCGTCATCTTATTTCGGAGAACCTACATGCGAAGTATGGAATCCTTTTAGGTAACATTTCTCGAAATATTACGTTTTGAAGTTGACTCAATTTGGCCTCCGTTGACCTTTACTAACCTTTGACCTCCAACAGAAAAAGGTCTTTACTTTCTAACTTAAAGTATCGTGTTAAGTATGATATCACACTATAACTTTCTTGAAATGAAGTGTTTTCACATTTTTCATATTTTGACCTCCGTGGGCTTCAATTGAACTTTTACCTCCACAAAAAGAGAAGCTTCTTGAGCGTAATGTAAAACTCTAATATGCTTACTGTGACATCCATCAGAGTTACCCATCATGAGATGTTGGCAAAATAATGAAATGTCTCCACTTCGTAACTCAATACATAAATGTGCGCACTATATGAATTAGTGACATTTGACTGATTTATCTTTAAGTTGTCGTTTGTCACACTAGTTTTTACAATTTAAATCTTAAAGAGGAAACCTTCTCATCCCACGCAGTTCAAAGTCTCCCTACTAAGTTAATTCTAGCCCCGCCCATAACTTTCTTTAGCTTCTACTTTGTGCAGACACAAACATAGTTTATTGCTTACGGCCATATCCTGGTGAGTATACAAAGCCCTAATGTGCAATCAAAACACTCTCTGGGCCTGCTGTGTAATATGACCTGCTCTACATCTTTCGAATTTTGTAACTCTGATGTCAATCAATGAGTGGTCTTCAACTGAGACTTCTGCTTACCACCACGAAAAAGTCTTACTTGGGGTGATGCAAATCCCTCTTTAATGTCACATGGAAGAAGCTTCAAGAACTAGGCAGTCTCAGATCAGTACATTTACCTTCCCATTTTCACCATTCTACTTACAAACATATTTCCTTTTGAATGTGCTATATTAAACCACCAATACATATCCATAAGTTTATGACATGGTTCTATATAAAATACAATTGACAGTTAATTCAAATAATGACCATAACTTAACTACAGTTTGCGTATTGAGAATATAAGTTCATGTGAAACTATATTCCTCACCTACAATTGAAGCTGTATTGATTAAAACTCCACCATAGCCGTCTTTTGATTTGCTTAAGTAGTCTTTCGCTAACTGTGAGCCAGTGAGAACGGCACTCTGCAACGAAAATCACAACGCCAAGTGGATGTAATCGTATTGTAAATTAATTTGTAAAACTTATTTACCACACCAAATACTATTTTTGCAGTAAATTATTAAATTAATTGAAAATAAAAGAGTGTTACTTTTAATATAACGATTGTTAAAGTTAAAGAATTCTGTAGATGAAGTCGTAGTAAAAGATTTCAATTATATACATATATCCCACAAACTTAAAGACTTCGATTAAGTTTAATTTCAAGAAATCCCTGTTTGATGAAGTTGCATATTCACCACGAAGCATGAGATTTGTTTCACCCTTTGAAGCTTACTTTTAGCCCTAAAATGTATTGTTGTAGTTCAAACTTTACTATTTGCTGTAACGGCGTCCCATTCGAGCCCTGTAAACAGGCTTCAAAACTACCAAAACGTATGGAAAAATATAGTCTCTATGATGCTTGGTTTTTCTTTTAAGTAAGCCTTTTTCTTTTACCTTGAAATAAAAACATCAAAATCATTATAAATGCTAACTTTGAGGGTTTGATCTTGAGTAGATTTGAGTCAAAATAATCGCTAAATCAGCTTAAACTTGATTCACTAATATGATGGTCTTAACTTGGCGGATCATCGTTTTTTTACTTGTCTTGGATCCATGTTTTTTTTTTCTTGACTTGATTTCGAAGTTTAAGCATTAACTCGCGGGTGCCCATTTCTTTTCAAAAGAGTAAGGTCGTGAGGGAATTGTTACCTCTCAGGATGTGTGGACACCTAACTGTTAACAACTTCCGTACCAAGCTCGTAAAATAATCGACGAATAGCGAGCCATATATATATATATATATATATATATAGTGTAGGTAGATAGACGTAGCGACTTTATATGAATGAGTCAGTCAACGCTGTATTAAATAGTCGCTCAGAGAGCTTAGGCCATTTTCCTCAAACATAGGCACTTGCCTTAGAGGATGTTAGAAATGAATGGAAAACTTAGCCTCAAGCATGACTCGAACCAGCGAACTCTCGCACACAAGGCAAATGCTCTGACCATTGAAATGGAAAACAACCCAGCAGTATTTAAGCTCCGTTGACCGCGTTCTGATTCATAGGCCTCAATGGCTCAGTGGTCAGAGCATTCGTTGGGCCGTTAAGTTTTCCATTACAGTGGTCAGAGCATTCTCCTTGTGTGCGAGAGGTCGCGGGTTCGAGTCCTGCCTGAGTCTAAGTTTTCCATTCATTTCTAACATCCTCTAAGGCAAGTGCCTATGTTTGAGGAATATATATATATATATATATAGAGAGAGAGAGAGAGAGAGAGAGAGAGAGAGAGAGAGAGAGAGAGAGAGAGAGAGA
>WURT03046480.1:0-14495 GCA_009936505.3 Holothuria glaberrima
AACGGACTCGGCTTCGCCTCATCCGTTATTTTGTCAAATTTGGAGTCTCGACGGTTTATTCACCAATAATAGTTCGCGAAATGCGATTTATTCCCTAAATATTTTAATTAGTCTTAAGTATTAAGTACCTGATATTCTGGGGCCTTTTGATAAGTCTGAAGAATTCAGTACTTCAGATTCTAGGATATTCTGATTTGTATGAAGTACAGTATAAGGTACAAAACCTAATTATTATTTTCACTGAGTCTAAAGTACTCTTGTTACTCTTTAAGTATTAAGTACCTACTTACCTATATTTTCATTAGTCTGAAGTATTCAGTACCTCTGAAGTAATCAGTGCCTGGGATATTTTGCTTATGCTGAAGCATTCAGTACCTGAGATTCTATGATATTTTCATTAATCTGAAATATTCAGTACCTGAACTTCTATGATTCTGTGATTAGTTTGAAGTACTCAGTAACTGATCATCTATGATAATATATTCCACTATTTAGTACCTGAGATTCCAGAATTTCTTGGTTGACTTTGTATTCTTGTACAAGATGAGAAGCTGTAAGAGACAGCATCATTAATAATACTCAATGACAACTGTTGATGAATTGTTGACTTGAGAATGTTCACTTAAGACTGACTTACAATGATATTCCCACTTAATCTTCCTTACTTATGAAGTAATGTGAGATAATAAACACAAAAACCTACAGGACCATGTTAGGAAGGAATACAAAACAACATTTTTTTGCACTAAACTGCAATTCACAAGTATCTTCATCAGTAGATTTTTATTTCTGTATCCCAATCAACTATGTCACATGAATTAAACTTAACTAGGGTCGTGGATCAGGAGAAGAAGACATGGGTTAAACAAACCAAACATTTTCAACTTTTATGACAAGAAATTTCTTAACTATTGATTCAAAGGCAATCTATCACAATTTTCTCTTTTGTTAAGTTCATTGAAATTAGGGTAAGGGGAGGGGCACGACGGCATGAAGTAACATTTAAAATACCTTCACATTATATCATTAGCTTCAAAAGAGTTTGCTTTGTCAACACTATAAATGTGTTAGTTAGTTAGTTAGATGAGGTTTTACGGCTCAGTCTGAAACCAATTGGTCTAAGTTGGGCTGGTCACAGCCTTTTTTTTCAGTTGTAGCTCACTGGCTTGTTTTCCCTACTCTATTGCTTATGCTGAGCACCAAGCACAATGACAGTAGGTTCCATAATTGTGCTAGTAGAAAGCATCCTTAACTAACAGCTTTGTCGATTTGGGCCTCCGTTTTATTTTGGGGTATATCAAAACAGTCAAGCACATACCTGCAGAATATTTCCCCAAGTCTTGCTTCCATCTGTTAGACTGGTTGTACTAAAGGGCAAAAGACACAATATTAATTCCATGTGAATGACTATTAAAAATGGCAGTTCAAAGAGAGACAGATTAGCCTTGGATCTGGTTGACACTAAGCTAACATTTTTGAAAATAACATGCAAAATACTGTTAAGACTACACCACATCAGATACATGAGTAAAATATATGGTACTTTCACTGTACTGCTCTAATTGGTCAAATGTTGGGTGAATGGCAATGCTTGGGGGTCAAAATAAGACAAACTTTTGACAACTTAAAGGGGTATATTGCAATGTTGCACAGAAAATTTTCCTATCTGGACACTATGAATTAAAGATAAAGAATGATAGCCAATTCAAAATAACGTAACTGGATAACTTTATCTTCAACAACTTAAGTTCTCACCAGAAAACCACTTCTCATGAGAAAGTTTGTCCAAACTTTCAAAGAGTTCTGAAATCATACAGCATTCATAACTCTTGAAATGTGTAACAAAATGAAAAGGTAATGCCAGAGTATATTTGTCAGACTGAATTTTTCAATGATAACAAATGATTTTATGCCCATACAATATTGATGAAATATAATCTTAATATTTATGTTTTACCCACAGAGTTCAAAATCTTAGATATACTTAATATCAAGCAAATGATAGCTTTAAACAGGTGCAAGTAACATTTCTTCATGTCCATATCATTTGAGGAAATTAAGGGCTTTTCTATGAAAGGGTGAAGTTGATATTACTTTTTGCTGGCAAATCTCCAAGCACATGTAAACTAGGAGAAGAAGTCTCTTGAAATCAAACAAGAGGTAACTTCAGTCAGTTGAGATCACACGGGTTTTGATTACTGTGTGCTAAATATAAACATTGTATTATGTTCCCAATATTAATCACTCAAGCAGCCAAATGTAGCATTTTTCAATCTTTGCAAAACAAGTCAATTTTATAGTACAAGAGACTTTCAGAGTACTCCCAAACAGTAGTATATTGTGAGCATGGGTTAGTGATCCTGTACTTTTGACAAATGGAAATACATAAAATTTTTATGTTTAAAATATTGGCTGAATCATTAAAGTACTCCACCCAAGCAATTAAGGGGAGTAAAAGAATTGATGAATGCAATCCTGGTTTTTTTTTTTTGGAAAATGACATCCAAGGAGGTATGAAATACCAAAATGCTTGGAAGCAGCTAATATTCAATTTACTGCTCCCTTTATTTGAAAATCTTTCTTTCATTTGAAACAACTGCCACATTTTCAGCAATTAAATAACATTTCCTATCCACAAACATCATGGTTGGTACATCACCACTCAAAGAAAACCAAGATCTTTTCCATTTTTTGATTAGTGCAACATGATTTAAACTCTAGGAGTGTTGCACTGCATCACATCCTATGAGGCTGCTTATTGTATGGTGTGAGCAGGACTTGCCTAGGTTGCTGAGAGATAAAGTGCTGTTTATCGCCTTAGGAACCAAAGCTTATGAAATGTGAACATCGTCTACAACAAAGAGGAAGAGCCTCAAAGTACAACCTCTTCTAGTTAAAACCGTGATTGGTCACGTACATCACCAAGAACATTATTGGTTTATGAGTTAACCATTTCCACCTGAGCATTTTAAACACTGCTTAATATTTTGTTTTTGGCCATACCGGATACTTTTAACGATTGTAGACGACCAAATCACTACTAAATGACAAACCCACCTGTAACACCTGTCTTTGATTGATACAATCTTTCTTTCCATCATGTTCTGTGTCCGACTTCAGATCATCAGACGTTTGTATCCCTTGCTCTTGCTTGGAAGAGAACACATTTTGACCTTTCAAAGATTCCTTTAGATGTTGGCAAAGAGACCTGGAGGCTTCAAGTCTTCCAAAAAAAAAAAAAAAAAAGAACGAAATTTGTAACACTTGCCCAAACATAAGTTACAACTAAAAAAATCATTTTAGTGTTTTCATGGTTGCATTTGTCATAGCATATGACAAAATTCGAACTGACTAGCAATGATCCTGTTTTAACTAGCAAATTGATCCAAGTTACACACAGCACACAAGAATAATGCAAACAGGATGTAGCAAAGTCAGTTTTGTTCATCTGATCACATTTATAGCAGGCCTGTATCCCTTCACTTAATAATGCTTAGAACCACAGTAAATAGTATATTATGTAGAAGTGCACTTGCAAGTTTATTATACTTTGTCTTTGGCCACCATCATGATCCCATTATGGCCACTATTATGATCCCATTACCCTGTGTTTCTTAACATAATGACTTTGACTTAAATGCAATAGCCTAGCCTCCAATAATTATTCCACTGTTTATACTTAAGTGGTTAAAAAATTACACTGCAAACATGAAAATTTGGGTCCTCTCCTCGTTTCATAGATGAGAGGAAATGAATCCTATGTAGACATTTAATTTATAGCTTACTCCCATGTAAGTAGTGACATTCTGTAATTTGCAGCCCACTGACTTCCACTTGGACAAATTTACATTATGGGGCTGATTCAACAAAAAACAATTCTTTACCTGAAAAAAGTCTATCACATAAATAGTTTGTCCAATTATTATTCTTTAGCCAATGCTGTGGTTTCTTTCATAAAATTGGACTATTTTCCCTTTGCTTTTGTACTTCTTAATTTCCACAGAAAACTATTGTCACCCTTAGGAGAGGAGTAATTTGATGTTTAAGAGTAAAGTCTCCACTTGGTGTGCCACTCCAAAATTGATGTTGTTCCGTGGGCTTGAAAAATCTGAAATCTATAGAGACATTTACTGCATTGATAATGACTTACTCATGTTGAATCAGTCTCCTGTTTTCTTGTTCATCTTTCAGGGTACTGGTTACATCTTCTATTTGAGACTATACAGAGAAAGGTGTTAATTTGTAATATTTAAATGAACACAGTAACATAACAAAACTGGGACCTTGTAGCAAATAACTTCAGTTAATTTATGATAAACAAGCCTGTCATAACATTTATTTCTACCAGGCTTTCAAAGTAAAATCATTTCCACAATGTTTATATCAGCAGAGAAAACAAGGGTCCCAAGTAAACAGTTCCAGATTCACCATTCAGCAAAGTGTTAAATGTATTCATGCAAAAGCAAAGTACCGTACTAGGAATACTTGTTCTGTAAAGCATGCTTCAGTTCAGAGAGAGGCAGTCTTTCTTTTTTTTGTTTTTTGTATGATATGTGAGCTAAGCATCAGTGGTATGGGTTCAACTTCTTACCACCTTCAGAGCATTATAGCAACCTTTACAAGCTTGAAAGCTTTTAAGTTACACTGTTTATGTAATGCATGTAAGGGTCTGGGCCTTGGATGTAAGTCAGTGTTTTACAAGGCTGAAGAATGTAAATTTAGGAAAAGTGCCTGGCTTTTCCATAGGGAAATGTTGCACTTGTGTTACAGAAAATTTTCATACCTTTCAACGATGGTTTACAGATCGATGAAAGCAAGAAAGCTTTATTTCTAACAGATTAGGTTTTCTCAGAATGAAATTCATCTCAAAAAGCAGCCCATGAAGAATTTGTTGGCCCCAATATGACGAATCAGCCATAACTACAGTACTGTATTGTCTGACTTCATTGGTGAGACTGAATATTTTAATAATGATTATAGGTACTTTTGTTGGGTCATGTTGGTGCATTGTAAATGGCATGCAATATTTCCCTTTAATTAAAGATCAAGTTCAAAATCTGTTCACTGGGAAGGTCATTCTCATTATACAAATTAATTATTATCAATTTCCTTAACTTATACTTCATTTCCTAATGACCTAGGCAACAAACAGAACCATATTTCTTACTTACTTTTAAGCTTTCCAGCTGTTCTTTGCCCTTTCTTAAGTTCTTGAGCTGTGACCCATATGCATAATTACTTTTCTATTTTAATTTTACAGGAAATAACAATCACTTATGGTATTTTTCTTTTTTTTATCTTTCTGTTATTCTACCATTCTTGCTGTTATACTATGCCATATTTTTACACAAGGGTTACTTATGAACTTCCTCTCTCTCTGTACACTACTGAAAGTACCTCTCTCTTTGTACGCTACTGAAAGTACAAAATGCCCAGCATTTATTCATTTTAAAATCCATTTTTTTTTTCAACATTATTTTAGACATAAAGCAAATCAGCAATTACAAAGTGTCCACTACTGTACACAATCTCTTTGTCAAGCTATTACAATCATAATCAAATACAATTCAAAAGAAAACCTGTAACTTTCTTCTACACATACCTCTAATTTAGCAACCTTTGATATCAAGTCTGGTGGATTCTTGTTTCTACCAGGGCTATGGACTTCATGTTCTTTGTTCTGTAGATTTAAAGGATAAAGACTGGGCAGTAGCTATAGGCCTACTTCAATGGGACATTATGCACATTATCAAGTGAATGACACACTCCACTACCCCCGGCATTGTGGGTCAAATGTGGGTCATTGACCAATGACAGTGTGATACACATGTCTGGCATTGAACCACTTTTGTCAGCCATCAGCATGACTGAGAGGTGAGTCACATTTCCTCAATTGTCTATCACTGTTGTGACCAACGGATGGGTCATTGTGAGTCAATTGACATTACACTTTGTACAGGGATACCAATTGTCATTCTCATTTTTTAGTCAATATATGGTGACCCATACGTCAGTCAAAATTGCAAATTGTGCATCAATTTTGGGACTGAGGTGTGAGTCATTTTACAGTAAGCTGTCAGTCACAGAAGTGACTGAGTTGTGCATCATTGTACACATTTTGCCAACACTGTTGTGGACAATGACTGACCATGTCTGGGGTAGTGGGGTGAGTCATTCAATTGATAAGTGCATTACAGACACTACAGCTTAAGCATTGTTCTTTGTGTTACCAATTTCCCAATTCATAACATGATATCATGCAGGATATGAAGTCTCGAGACTTCTGGCCCTAACCATTTTTCATTTCTCCACCCTAACCTTGTGACATGATAACATGCATGATATGTCTTGAGACATGAATGTGACACATTACAAAACAAAACATGCAGATTTGGTGTACCAATCAAAAAGCAATTACTGTAGTAAGCAAAACATTCCAATCCATAGTGTAACTTTGACATTCATCACCTGGCTCCTGGCAGAGCAGTAATATTGTTAAATTTCACTTTGCACTGAATTCCTTCCAGTTCGAAGTCCTCAAAATCAACCATAACATTTCAGGTTGGAGCATGTGTTGCAGATAAAAGTATCCAACACAGTCAACTCACTTTGAACCACATCATATCTCAAACTAGAGCCTAACGTTATAATGTGGTGGCTTGTACTTGTAGGCCATCAGCGACCTGCTGCAGACACGAAAATGACTTGTTGAAGATTCTGAGGGGGCCCAAATTTTGTTGAGGAAACAAGAATATTACAAATGGAATTTCAGCAAAAACTTGAGTAAAGTGGTTCCCCCCCCCCCCTCTGCCCTGAACATTTGAGAACCTCTATACCACACCTTGTGAAGGACTCAAACCTTGTACCTGTTGTTATTTACTTCAAACACTAAACTTTATTACTCTTACATATTACTACAAAGTAATAAAGCAACTTAATTAGACTATTATATATAATCACCAATAAGATACAGACTATCTGGCTGCATGATAATTGTCCACAGTTATCCTGTACCACTCAAATGTAACTTCAAGTTCAAATTTAAATAAAATTTCAAACCGTTGAAAGATTGCAATGCTTTACACCTTCCTGAATATAATAAATTATCTTTGATCAAATTAAAGCAGATTTCTTCCATATTTAGAGGAACCCTCATCTAACAAGTCTCTTTTTAACTTGAAGGATGACCTCTTTTGAAATGCATATTACTGTTACAGTGTTCTGAAGTTAATGGAATCCACACCAACTTCTAGAGAAGTGATCTGCTTAAGAAACAGGAGAATTCTTCCTTCTTAACTAGGAAACATGTAACACCTCAAGTAATCACTCAAAAAATATCGTTCTTTGTGCAGTCTGCAGGTTTGTTTCAACAGTTTGTACCCTTTATTATTAATGCAATAGATAAAACTTTTTTATTATGATAGCAAACAACATGTTTATACATAATGACCAGGATATATTTGTTTCCAAGAAATGTAATTTGACTCGTGTGAATAATGAAATGATTGGCTTTGAACAGGAAATACCTCATTACTAAACACATTCTGAAAAGAACTTCAGTGAATTATTGCCAACTTAAGTAAACAAGTCAAAAAAAGTTTTTGGCACAAACATGTTAGTCTTGAGATTTGGCCAGATAATTTGAACAAACAGCTTTTGTTTAGTATTTTATGGTGCAGTTAGTTAGATGGGGTCTTATGCCTCAACTTATAACCTCTTGGTTTAATCTAGCAGTGCCCACTGAATTTTTCCAGTTGTGGGGCACTGGACTGTTTTCCCTTACTCCATTGCTTATGAGGAGCATCACGCACAACAGCAGTAGGTTCCATTGTTAAAGTTTTTGGTTTGACTTGACCTGGGAATCGAATCCGGGCCTCCCACTTGAGAAGTGGATGTTCTACCACTAGACCCAAACACACGGTCTATATTTTTTTTTTTTATTGGTGCAAGTAAGTGAAAATCCTAAATTTTTTATGTTTAAGGTGAAAGGAGGCTTTTACATGAACTTCAATAAATTTTGTGTGAAGGCCTAAGTGTTCATTTCATATCCAAATTTGTCTTTCCATACAGTGCTATGGTTCAACAAATCACTCAGGTCACAGTACATACAACCTTGCAATGGGTGAGTCTAAAATGGATGAGGAATCTGTTCCTTTTCAAGTGCCATGCAGGCACGGATTTAGGGGGGGTCCCGGGGGTCTGGCCCCCCCTGCTCGTGGCCGCCAAAAAAATTTTCAACCACTTTTTCCTTCATTAGGAGAAACTTGGCAAAAAGTGCCAAAAAATCGTCATTTTCAGACCAAAAAGTGTCCAGATTGAGGTGTTCATTCATCCCTACACCCCACCAATTTGAATTATACCTAAAAACAAGCGCCCACGAACTGTCTCTGTGAGACAGAGTAGTTTCAAAAGCTGCAGAGGTGTATAGCCAGTGTTTTCACTCGTCCTGAAATTACCCGAAATTCGACAAATTTTGGTGCTGTTCGGGAAATCTTCTGGAAAGAAAATAATTTCAAGAAATATCAGGAAATTCTGGAATTGGAAGAAGTATCACCAGCACTGGCGTACACGAGGGGGGGGGACATTGGGTCATGTCCCCTCACTGACACCGATTTTTTCTTTTTTTTTAGTTCCTAAAAATACGTTAATTTTTTAACACAACTTTTACTTGAAAAGGTAGCATATGTGGCACCAGACTGCATGTAAGGACATGCAATTTTTCAAAAATTTTCAAAGGGGAGGGGGACACCCCCTCCCCTTAGACCCCTCCCGGGCTGGCGATCACACAACATTCTGCATGGCCCCCCTTGAGAGAAATCCTGGGCACGCCACTGTACACCAGATTGCAAGGGCGCAGGAAGCGGTGGACTGGGGGATCCAGGCCCCAGCAAAATTTGTAAGGGGCGGAAGTATGCTTTAGCCCCCACTTTCCACGACAAAAACCCTTATTTTGCCTCTTCTGTTGAAAATGTATTTGCAATAATTTAACTTAAAATTTGTTCAAAATGATGCAACAAATTGCCTCTAACGTCCCTCAAAAGTCCAAAAATTTCCCAACAAATGTCAAAAATGGGCAGTAATTTACAGTAAAATATGTCCAAATGAATGCAACAAACTGCATCTAAGGTCCCTAAAAAAATCCAAAACTTTTCCAAAAAATGTCAAAAATGGGCAGTAATTTACCTTAGAATTTGTCCAAAATGATGCACCATATTGCATCTAAGGTCCCTCAAAGGCCAAAAAATTTTCCAAGACATGTGAAATATTTGCCATAATTTACCTTAAAATTAGTCCAAAATGATGCATCACTATTGCATCTAAGGTCCCTAAAAAAATCCTAAATTCTTCCAAGAAATGTCAAAAATTTGCAGTACTTTACCTTAGAATTTGTCCAAAAATGATGCACCAAATTGCACCCCCTCCCCCAGGACGGCGATTCGAAACAAGGTTCAGCCCCCAGTCACAAACAGCTTCCTACGCGTATGCCAGATTGTATCCGAGGGTAGTTAATTATCCAACATTCAGACCCCCCTGGAAAAATTCCTGGATCCGCCCCTGCCATGTGGATATTCATAAAATACATTCACGGGCCAGAGCTCTTCAACAAGGACTTGGGGTAGGCTTTTACTGCGGCAGTTATTACTTGTACCAACACACTGATCCAATGCAATTGAAGGGAATAGTACTGTACAAAGGCATACGGGGGGCATTTTGGAAGAGCAGGGATAATTTTTGCCTGAATTTAGAATTTTGGAACAAGTTGCCCAAATTTTGATACTGCTGTGGCCCACAAAAGCGCATAATTTATTTTCTTGGCTGTCTCATTTGCCTGAATGGATCAACTATTTTTGCCCAAACTGGGAGGGCATATGCCCCCCCTTTCCCCCCTGCCTCATACGCTTATGGTACTGCACTATTACAGTATCATCGATTGCCTCTTCATGAAGTCAAAGGAAGTCTCTAGAAAATGGAAAGCTTGTTGAGTTGTGGGTAAAAGTATTTAACAACTTTTTTTTAAGTTCCTAAAATTGCATTTCAAAATGCCTTGCTGGCTGAATCAAATGGTCTGCTGGGCTGTATACACCCCACGAGCAAGAGCTTCCCTACCCCCCCCCACCCCTGGTCTAAAAAGGAGCTGTGCAATGTCTGAGGGCTGGGTGTTAACTTCTTTCAAAAGAGTAAGTCCAAAGTATTGTGAGTCCACATAGACAGGTTTCCAGACTCAACCCCTGGAATTGCAACTTCTAACAAGTTATGTGGCATTTCCACTTTCAAGTTATGACTCCTGGCTATTGAATACTGTCAAAAACAAGTCAAAAAGGAATATTTTGGAGTCAGCATCTGTGTTCTTTTGAAGGTTTTAACAAAACAGTTTAATAACACTGACTCTTTTGGTTTTTCTCTTCATATGGTTACAACTTTTCTCTTCAGATGACTTCTACAATTCTCCACCATTACAGCTGCTGTCAGTTATGATTTCATTGTGGGAGTAGTCAGGAATTCATTCAGAATTGCAACAAACAGGAAGCCAGATAGCCAACTCAATAAATACTGCAGTCCCCAAACCGTAATATAAGGAGGAATTATGGTGTAGCTCGCGGCTAACAGCGATACAATATACACAGTACCAACACACCCCACAATTTCCTATCCTTGCATTACCCACACTTTACAAAAGGGTTAATGACCTTCTCTTCATACACTCTGATACTATAGGCCTGTGGCATTAGTATGTACAAATTTGCACGGTGACATTTGCAGTTGGAAAGAGGATGCATATCATTTAATAATGCATGTTGCCTACATACCTACAAAATGGATGGTTCGTTTTCATATAATCTTGAGTTTATGAACATTTCAAAGGTGTATCAATTTATGTTATAAATTTCAAAAGATGATGTGCATTCCAAACCAGATAATTCCCACCATGTAAATTGCCACTCCAACACCTCATTCCAGTAGTTGGATTGCCTTGGGTGGAAATCACCGAGGGAGGTGGGTTGTCCATGGATTGTCTGGGTGGAAAATTTTACGGTAATAATTCAATATAAGTAGGCCTACACAACCTTTGCAACCTAATGCAAAGTGGCCTACAAAAGGGAAGAGCTAGGGCTAAGGAAAACTTCACTTTCATTCACAAATGACGGCTACAGGTATTTCCACAGACATCAGCAATTATGGAAGTTTGGTCTAAGTTACTTTGGTCTGGATATGGAAGAATACTGCACAACACTCCTGGTGTGCAGGGTTGGGTGTGTGCATGCATAGACCCTTTGGCACAGGAACTTAAAGGTGGAGTCCCTGAACTGCTTTGTGTTTTCCAGTTGCATACTGCTAAATGGAAAGTGGTTCCAGTCTTTGACAGCACAAGGAAAGAAAATTAATAGCAGTCCTTGCTAGGGTGGATTGGTACATATTGTAGCTATTAAGATGTTGATGCCTGAAGTTGAAGCATGAAAGATAGGTTGCAAGAGGTTTTCCACTGGTAAAGCAAGAAGGTCCATTCTAGCCTTAAAGAGAGTTGTAAGTCTGTTTACAGCTCTTCCATCTTTAAGGCTGTTCCACCCTAGTTCATTTAACAATTCAGTCACACTACTATGAGAAGAATAGTCATTGCAAACAATCTAGCAGGTCTGCATTGTATGTTTAACCAAGGAGGTTGTAGAACCTCCTTGGTTTAACTTTGTTAATTAGAGAGGCAGTAAAAGGGTCCAAGACAGAGAATGTGTATTCCAGGAGAGGTCTAACAAGTGTAAGACAGCCATTGGCTTTGATGTTCTTGGGATAAGAGTGGAGGTTCCTTTTGATCAAACCCAGAGACCTACTGTATTAGCAGATGATGTAATACAGTTCATACGTTTATTCCAAGTTAGAGTATTAGAAATGTCAACTCCATGGTAAGTATGGCAGTCAGTGGGCTCTAAGATTTTACTAATACCAAATACCAAGTGTGTAGTTATGGAGTTGAGGATTCCTGGATTGATCCTCATTAAAAAGTATTTCTTGATGTTAAAAATTTGCCAATCATCTTGCACTTTTGTAAGTGTATTAAATCATTTTGGAGCTGAACCTGGTCTGAAGTGTTCCTTATTTGTCTATAAATCACACAGTCATCAGCAAATAATCTGACTTCAGAAGAGATGTTATGTGTCAAGTCATTCATATAAACTAATAATAAAAGAGGACCCAGTACCATCCCCTGTGGTACACCAGAGGTAACATCCAGGGGCGTATATACATGAATTCGCAAGGGGGTCGGAACTATTTTGGGACCGACTACATTTCTTGGAGACACCCATTGACTAAACCACTACATACGCGCGAATCACGCAATAAGTTTTGCACATTTTTCAGGCATTCAGTCAAAAATTCGGGAACTCAGTAGAAACTCTGGGCAATCTTTGCACTTTTACTTCATCTCTGCTGGAATTTCAATTTGAGTAAGGCATCAAATGTTGTTCATGTCTGGTGTACTGTTACAAGTTACCAAGGCATACTGAACTGGATCTGAGACCGACTTTTTGGCGCTCAGAGATTGACTTTAGACTGACACCCCCTCTCTTTTCAGAGAGGGGGTGTCATACCTCCTCCCCTTCCCCTTGTATTTAGGCCCCTAGTAACATCAGTCCAATCAGAAAAATCAAACCCAATAAAACTTTGTTTTTTATGCTTAAAACTTAGTTCTGTTGCAGGGAGGGAGGGGGAACATATTGTTAGACTGTCATATTAGCTGATAGGATGTGTGTTATTTGTAAAATTTTTCATACAAACAGGTAAAACTAAATTGGAAACCTCACCTCAACAATATCCACCAATCAGCTGCATTTCTAGTCCAAGTCCAAACATTAATTTCAATTAGAAATCTTGCTGAAAGTGGGTACCTAGGACTTGAGGGGCAGAACTCCTAGCCATTTCAAAACTTGAGGCAGATGGAAAGACAGGGCTAATAAAAACACATTTCTGACAGTATATCAAGTTCAGTGTGGTGCAGCTAGAACTTTCTTGAAGAAATTAGCAAGTTAGCAGCAGTAACACTTTTACAAGCACAGTGAATACACCTTCAAAAGACATCTGAAGTTAATGCATACAGATCATAATACTTCATACCCAGAAAGCCAAAAGGCTTAGTGATTCCTTGCCATGATATATTGCAATAAACATGAATCACCCGCATGTCAAGCATGAGATCCCTCCCAATTATCCTACTTGAGATATAGTGCTAATAGGTAAAAACATTCTGAAATCTTGTGACCCAAAATGACCTTTCACCTCCACCTAAAAAAAATAAGGTGCACCTCCCCTAAATGGCCATGTACATGCTAAATATGAGCAACACACAGGCCAAATATGAGACCCCTCTCAGTTATCCTCCTTCAAATATCATGTTTACAAGGTTTTGACATTTTGTGACCCCAAATGACCTTTGACCTCCACCAATAAGGATAGGAATCATCTACTCAACATGGGCAATACACATGGTACGTATGAGATCCCTCACACTCATCCTTCTTGTGATACAGTATTTTAAAAGTTTGGACCATTTGACCTCTGGTGAGCCCCAAATGACCTTTGACCTCCACAAAAAATACTAGGAAGTATCTATTCAATATGGGCAATCCACATGCTACGTATGAGATCCCTCACACTTACAGTCTTTGAGATAAATATAGTATTTACAAGGTTTGACCATTTGACCTCTGGTAACCCCATGTGACCTTTCACCTCCACCAAAACAATACAGATCATCTACTTAATATGGGCAATCCACATAAGTATGAGATTCCTCAGTTATCCTTCTTGAGATATAGTGTTTACAAGATTTTGATCTTTTGACCTCTGGTGACCCCAAATGACCTTTGACCTCCACCAAAAACAATAGGAATCATCTACTCAATACGGGCAATCTACATGCCAAGTATGAGATCCCTCAGGGTTACCCTTCTTGAAATATCGTGTTTACAAGCAAAGCGTCACATACACTCACATACATGACATCACCATCGCATAGATTACTTGAGCCTTTGGCAAGGAATCAAAAATGTGTCAGAAGCATAAGCGTACGAGACAGGGGTCAGGGGGGAAGACTGCCCCCCAAAAATTTTCTCAGGTCGAAAATTCGGGCAAAAAAATGACCAAAATTGGGGCACAGGATAGGTGAAATTTTGGCAAAGATGAAGAAAAAGTGAAAAGATTACCCAAATTTTCTACTGAGTTCCTGAATTTTCGATCGAATTCCCAAAAAAAGGGCAAAAATTTTCGCACGCTTCGCGCACACGTAGGTATTTGCCAGCATCACCTCTATCAGACTTTCGGAACAGCTCTGACATGCACAGTCCTAATCACTTATCCAGATTTCATTTGATATGAATATACTTGCTAATGGTGTATGTAGTCTAACAATTTACTGTTCACTTACTTCGCACAGTGTGGTTCTGATTTACCCCAAGAACTGAGTAAAAAGTTCACTTAAACAAGCAAGATGAAAAGATTTCCTA
>WURT03046491.1:0-14495 GCA_009936505.3 Holothuria glaberrima
TGAGCTGATGAGCTGATATTCCGATATAGGTTTAGAACCTCAATACATTTTAAATAAGTTCATTGCACACAGCTTCTCTTACAATAGTCCGCCGGCACCCTCCATATACTACATTTTAGATCAGGGCGCTACTCGGTCAAAAATTCACTAGTGGGTACATACAGCTAACCACTTTTCTACTCTGTGGTCTCATAAGCCTATAGGAAATCATACACCCGCTAGCTTGATCCGCATGCGCAGAATTCAATCCTTGCTTTTGACAGCAAGAATTCATTCATTTATCTATAGTCAAATGTTTACTTGTGTGACTTTACTGTCATCAAATTTATTTATTGCTCGAAATCTATCAATTCCCGAATAAAATATTAGAGTTCTGTACCTCTGCATATGTCAGTCATATCCAGACAACCCACAAATGGAACTTGTTCCGGGTTTGTTCCGAATGTATAATCTATACTAGACGATGGGTTTTTCCTCAGTTCTGCACACAAGTATGGAATATCTGAGCATACGACTGTGCTTAGATCAACTTCAAAGCTGATGTCCTCAAAATCTAGATCTTTGTTAGGTTCTAGTGATTGTCCTTGTTGCCCTGGAGTCAAAATCTGAAACTGCTCATCGATTCGTTTTCCTCCACCAGAACTTTTTTGACTGAAGAAGACATTCATAAGCCAGAGATTGTTTCCGATGACAGCTGTAGATTTTTCCTTATCACTAACAGCGTTTACTCTCATTTCAATCGTTTGCCCTGGTGTACCTTCGATCAACGCAGAAGGTGACAGCAGTTCCGGAAGTAGTTCACTAAAAATTGCCTCTGGAATGAGAAAAGTGAACAATTTTGTAAGATATTTAAAAGTAACATTTTCTGTATATAATTTATTGAAAAAATCTTGGGGCCTAGACTTATTTCATTTCTCCTCAGATCATTGAACTCGTAGACGTGGTCGGATGTGAAAACACACACAGTGTCACAGATGGTGTCATTAAGACCAACGGATCTTGCCACTAAACGGGCTGTCGAGGAGTCAAAGCATGCCTAACATGGGTTTTCACATCATATCAATCAGTTTCTTATCTGAACTGATCTGAAATGAATGAGATCCAAATTTCAGCTCAAGATATGATAAAGAATAGAGATGTTTCATATGACGACACGCGTTGGGGATTGCCTTTTCTGCGGGCGCCGGACATGCGCAGTGAGAATATTTACCATGCATGGGCACGGCATGACCTTGGAAACAACTGTGACACAAATCAACGTTTGAGGGGCAAAATGTCTTGCAACCAAAGAGACGAGCGACCGCGTGAAGTCGGTTAAAAACATCTGTAAGCATTAATGCAACCCGAATTAACCGAATTTGAATTAACCTTCCTTGTACACTTAGCCTACCTCTTACCTGGTCTGCAAGACCATACTCTGCTTTTGTATAAATAAAACGAAGCACTCTCACGACGTTATGTTTATTTGTGCTGCATTAGTTCTTCAATGAAGTTCATGTCCCTTCTTATTAAACCTTACTTATGAAACCGTTTACTGAAAAATTGGACTAAAATTTTCTAAGCTGAAGATATTTTTTAGAGGTGTGACTGAGGGACTGGGTTAGGACTGACTTGATGGGACCATGTTTTAAGAGTGAATTTCTGTTATCAGATCGATATAATGAACATAATAACACTCTTCACCTTTGATGCACTTATTATCAAATAATTTCCCATAACTAATCAGATTAGAATGATAAATAATTCCAGGATTAAATTTTGCTTCAAATAAAGATTTTATGGGCTAACTTACACGTTCCACATGATTCAAATTCTGTTTACAAATCTTAAAATTGTAGCCTCCTTCATAAGCCTATAATACGCTACCTTTTCAATGCCCTTACCCATAGTTTACTGCTGAAGAACTAATACAATTACTTGTAAATCATTCCCAAACAGTCTACTTTGTAATTTAAGGATATCAATCTGTTTTTTTTCTCTGTTTTGCTACTCTGCTGTTCAGCCTACATCTTACTGATCTGTAGATGTCATCGACCAATCAGAGCGGTTCGTTTACATTTGAAAGCATTTCTTTAAAATTGCACTCTTTCAAGTCAATCAAAGTGCTGTACCCAGTACACTTGGAAAGGATGAGTATCAGCCTTTAAAGGGAAGATCTAACTTACAATAATCAGATATGTTCAGGTTTTTGAGATGCTAGCCCTATCAGAAACCTTAGAAAGTCTTCGGGCAGTTTGATCATACACTAGAGCCATTAAGGAGAAAATTGTTCTAAAAAGGAATGTTTTCTTGATCAATTTTTTTCCGTTATAGAAAATAAAGATTGCAGATCATATCGTCACTTCTCAAAACCTACATTCGGAAACTATATACATTAGGAAAGCAAATTCACTTTGTTGAGTTTGTTAATTCATATAAGGAATAAGCCTTAATTAACGATAATAGAAAATAAGTAAAATGTGGCTCTTTGGAATTATGCATGCTTACTCCAAGTGATTTTTTTCTGTAAATGTCATCGTAACAAGCAATTGTCCATATCTTGTAAAAAAAAAACCAAGATAAAAAAGTTGTCTTGGTTTTTATTCGTTAATATATTAACATCATTATGCATTTACTAACAAGTGATAATTTGTAGATGCTTTTATATACATTTTCAGAGCAAATTCACTTTTAGAACCTGCATATTTTTAAAATGACACCCATTTACAAGGCCTGCAGTACATTTTAAAAAATGAAACTCACTTGAAAAGGGCCTACATTTTTTTTTAAAAAGAATCACTCTTACAGAGATTGTACGGATTTAAAAAATGAGAATAACTTATAGGGCCAACAGAGTTTTCAAATGAGACTCACTTATAGGGCCCTTCGTGTTTTTAAAGTGGCACTCACTAACAGGGCCTGAAAAATTTTAAAATTTCACTCACTTGCTTCACATCTACGAGGAACACATTTGACTGAAGACTCCACGTCAGACACGTTCTCGCCATTTTGAAATTGAAGAGTGTAATCGGGTCGTGGATTTCCTCCTTTACTAATTTCAAGACAGACATGAGAAGCCTCGGCTATACAACCGACTAGACTAAAATCAAAGTCACTGTTGATATCTCTGAACTCAAGAGGCTGACCATTTCTTAACTCTTGGCTGGCTTGCTCCCTGTCAAGTATTTGTGACACCTCGCCATACTTTGGACCAAATCCGTTAACATTACTACTCCCGAAAAGGGAAGCGCGCCACAGTCCTGAGCCGGCTAGATCTCTGCTATCCTCTCGAAAGAAAACGTCCAGATCGATAGTTGGATTACCATCTTCCTCCGTTGACTCGATTGTCCAGTCAAAGTCACGAATGACAACAGCTAGATCAAACAGACGAAGAAATGTGTTAGAATTCTGTCTTTATCATGTTGCAGTGATTTAATAACATAAAATATTCTCAGAGTATTCCTTTATATTACGGTTGACCAAAATACATTTATTTCCTCTCAGACACAATTTTTCCGTTACCTTTTTATGCAATCATTAAGTGTGAGAATTTTTGTTCACACGCTGTACTGTTCTAAAGAGTACACTGAAACCCAATGCTAATAAAAGCTTGACATCTGTCTACTTATTAATTTTGATGCCCAAGACAGCAGGTCGAGCGTGCACACCGCCGGACTCTATTAAGGTTTATGTCTTGTGTCCCTTTGTGTCGTAACTCCTTTTGGGAATACTTTCAGGTTTTACCTCCATATGGAGATCACCCTCAGGACTTTCCTTATCAGCAATCCAAAAATAGTTGATTTCGCTCATCAATTTGTCCTGTTGGGACTTGTAAAAGGAAAGAAGTGTTGATGCATTGGAAGACAATCTGGTGCTTACAGTCCACTTCTAAGACGCCCTAAGAGTGGCATTTAAAAAACAAATACTCCGTCTGCGCGGAAAACATTTTCACAAAATAAAAGCCTCATTCATATCACCCTAAAGCATTGATTTGTTTTTAAGTATTGTTCAAACTTTATCCAGTGACACTAAAAATCTAAGCTACTTTCAAATGCTTCAGGGGTACATTAGAAAAAGCGTTTAAAAAGTTTGTTGAAACTTTCAAAGTACTCCGTGTGGTTTAATAAGAACGGAAAAGCAAACCGCGCCATACCATGTTTAGAAGATGTGTATTTCTTACAATACATTCTTCCATTTCTAAGAGATATATGTTAAATAGAAAGCACTCTTCCTTTGCTGAGAGATAATTGTATCATAGAATAGCCTTAGACCTACCCTCTTCATTACTGGGAGATAATTGTATTGCAGGATAGACCTACAATCTTTCATAACTGAGAGAGGTTGGTTCATAGAATACACTCTCCCTTTTTGAGAGATACATGTTTTTCAGAAAATACACCCTCTATTACTGAGAGATGTATGAGTCATAGAATGTACTCTCGGCTATTACTGAGAGTCTGATGTTTGTTCCATAGAATACTCTCCCGTTTCTGAGAGATGTGTTTCATAGCGTACACTCTTCCATTACTGATGGTTGTATATTTCATAGAAAACACTCGACCATAACTAAGAGATGCATGTTTTACAGAATACACTCTCCAATTTCTGAGACATGTGTTTCATAGCGTACATTCTTCCATTTCTGAGAGGTTCTATGTTTCATAGAATACAATCTTCCATTTCTGAGAGGATGCATGGTTCGTAGAATACACTCTTCTATTACTGAGCGTATATATTTCATGGAATATACTCGTCCACAACTAAGAGATGTATGTTTTATAGAATACACTCTCCCATTTCTGAGGCATGTGTTTCATAGCGTACACCCTTCATTTCCGAGGAATGTATGTTTCATAGAATACACTCATCCATAATTTAGAGATGTATGTCTCATAGAATACACTCTCCCATTCCTGGGAGGTTGTATGTTTCACTGAATACGTCTTTCAATACTGAGAGATGTTGGTTCATAAAATGCACTCGTCCATAACTTAGAGATGTATGTTTTACAGAATACACTCTCCCATTTCTGAGACATGTGTTTCATAGCGTACACCCTTCATTTCTGAGAGTTGTATGTTCCATAGAATACACTCATCCATAATTCAGAGATGTACGTTTCATAGAATACACTCTTCCACCTCTGGGAGGTTGCATGTTTCATTGAATACACTCTTTCAATACTGAGAGATGTTGGTTCATAAAATGTTCTTTTCTTTCTCTGAAAATGATTGTTTCATAGAATACACTCTACCATTTCTGAGAAATGTGTTTCATAGCGCACACTCTTCCATTACTTAGTGTTGTATGTTGCATAAAATTCACTCATCCATAACTTAAAGATTTATGCTTCATAGAATACACTCTTCCATTTAAGATAAATGTATGTTTCATAGAATATCCTCTTCCATTACTGAGAGATGTACCTTTCATAGAATCATACACGCTTCCACTACTGAGAGATTTGTGTTTCATAGAATAAACGCTTCTATTACTGAGGCGTCATTTAAAGTGTTCTTTTGGGCCCGTAGCTACTCGATATTTTCAAGCAATGTTCATTCCCCAGAAAAATACAATTTCATCCCCCGAAACTGTTGGTTTCGAAAATAGACTCCGATTGTGCATTCATGCAAATTCCTACACAGTCCGCTTCCACTAAGCAAATATTAAGCCCCTTCAAACAATCACTCTGCCCCCTTCCTCATTGTTTTGCTGGCTACAGGGCCGTACAACTGTCACTCCTGACACTTAAATCACACCTCACTGCATCAGTGTCAGGAAAAGCATTTCACGTAGACCTTATCATATTCAAGACTACTAGAGTTAATACTGATACTACACTGAGTTCATTTTGTAGACTTCTGATCATCACGTTTTGCATCTCTAAACTGTCTTGAGCATCGTCTTCTCCGTCGCCGTTGCTGGGGTAGGGTGGGGTGGATGGGGCCGGGTTTTTCGTTGCGGTAGTTCCTTCTCTTTGTTTGAAGTTTTCTCTGTGTTTTTGATCACTTGATTTTTGCTACTGTCGAAGCAGTTTGTTTGCTTGTTTGTAGTTTTGTTTTCTCTCTTTTTGTTTACAGGGAGTGCACGTTCTCAAGCCCTCTGGGGTTTTTGTGTACTTCCATTCGCTTGTGTATGTACATCAATTCCTATGTGAAAGTTATATTCTTTATATGTATGAATATGTAAAGCCCAAAAACAATAAACGAACCGAAACGAAGCCATAGTAATCAAACAAGTTAGAGACTTACTTTTGCATTCTGGGAGGACAGAACATGCCACGAGCCGACTTTCGTCGCCATTTTGAGGACCGAATGAAAATGGGAGGTTGAACTGCGGCATGACGTCATCGCCTTGGTTAAACTTAACGCATAGATATTTAAAGTCTTCACATAAGCCTGTTCTTGCTCCTTTCAGTTGCATCGTCATATTACCGAATATCCACGGGGGATAACTTGGCTTCGAGAATCCCGAGTTTTGTTGCTCCTGGGTTAGCACATTATCGGTTAAAAATAGTTCGCCATTCGTACCGTCAAATGTTCTACTAATCCAGGCACTCATTTTCCATAAATTTTCCCCGTTAACATTTCTTGATGTTTTTTGTTTTAAAATTTCTACGCTGACGTCAAACTCTAATTCCTGATTTTTTCCTTCTATGATGAAATCTTTTTCGTGTAGAAAACTTTCCACTCGAGTAACGATCATCTCTGTATCGAAAAGAAAGTACCACCACATCATTAAATAGTTGCAGGTCCAAAATATTAGCACCATATATGGATGTATGGTAAATGAGGGGCCAGTAGATAGGGTGTCCCATCTTACAGCGTCATAGGCCTATATTTCACCTTCAAATTTCAAGTACATGAAATCATTGAATAAGTGGGAGAGGGTCTCAATTACAAGCTTTAATGATTCTTCACATATCCCTGCATTTACAAAACATCACAAAGTCGTTACAGTATGTTCAAAGAGGAATTTTCTCTGTGTAAATGGGACACAAAATGCTTGGCCTTTCAGATTTAGTTAAGGTTTTTTTTTTTTCTTTTTGAAATGATCCATCCGATATCCCAAACTCGTAAAGATGTTGCGGGATGTCTTGGTAGGAAGCAATGAATAGTACTTTGGAATTTATACAGGGCCACTCATTCTGTAATTGTAAGATAGTAAAATGCTCCGAATAAGTATATTTTCCTCGTGTAAAAATACGTGTGAATTTGTGGTGTTCCATTGCCGTTTCAAATTCGTATGTTTTTTTTTTTATTATTATTATTATTATTTCGTGGTACTGTATGTTCATTGATGAGAACGGTAACTTTTCTACTTTAAGGACGACATACAATCATTCGATTTTTTTTTATTTTTGTATGTTTTTTATTTGGTACAAATTGGTGCATTTAGAATCGGGAATATGTTCAAAGGTGTGACTCACCAGGCGGACATTTTCTGCAGCACTCGCCTTCTATTTTAACTTGATCAATGAAGTCACAGGTTAGCGATGGGCATGATTCGTAGACGCAGTTAGTGGTTCCATTATTACAAAAACATCTCGAACACTCGTCTACTATCCATCGTTCCGTGTGAAAGTATGTCGTTCCCTGGTATACACAATCATTAGCATCGTTGGGATCGTCAGGTTCTAAATGAGAAATAGAAATTCATAATTAATAGGTAAAATTTAGGTCAATGTACTTTTCATTCGTTAAATTAAGATTTTCTGTTAGATTTGAAAGTCGAGGGGATCATGTGAAACACAGGCAAGGTTACATGCAAAATGTTTGTTGTTCATAAAACTGGAAATTAGGGGCGGACTGAGCAGTCGGGCAACCGGACACTACCCTAGGGCCCACACAGATAGGGGGCCCACACTGTCATTTGGAAATTTTAATGAAAATCAGAATATTCGGAAATCCAGGTTGTATTGAGTTGGTAACCTATGTGGGATAGGTTGTGGCCATTATAAGTATAGTGTCGGTGAGGGAAAGTTGATTCAGGTTGGGGAGGAGGGCCCATACCCATTCCCGGGGGCCCAGTTCATTGTCAGTCCGCCCCTGCTAGAAATAATTGTGTGCAATATGAAACTACTGCAATTTTAGCATCCTTCAGTTAGAATTTATTTTTCCTAAAGGGAGAAGGCAATCGTCGCAAGTTTATTTTTTGAATTTTGGTACATCTTACTAATCCCCTCTTATTCCGGTTACAAGTATCTTTCTTGTGCTTGGTGCTCAGCATAAGTAATGGAGTAGGGAAAATAAGCCAGTGAGCCACAACTGGAAAAAAGGCCGTGGACGGCCCGACTTAAACCAATTGGTTAGAAACTGAGCCTTAAAACCTCATCTAACTAACTAACTACAAGTATCTTTCATTGTGTTTCTGTAGAACAATATTGATATGTGCCAAGGAGCTATTCCGCATAAATTTAGCGAATAGGTAACAAAAACATTGTGACATGACTGACAGGAACAATTCCCGAATTAGGATGATAGGGTACACTATAATTCCAATCGGGGGATCGGATTTTCCCTTTAATTGAAGCTGTCAAGTTGTAATGATATACAAATACTTTCCCAGGCAGATGGTATCAAAGAGCTTCCATCGTGTACTTCGCTTCTGTAAGATGTCTTTATCATTGAAAAAGTAGCATTGAGTTGTGGCTTCAACCAAGGTATCATTCAAACTGATTTCAAGGAACGTTAATTTGTCTTCGTTGTATATCCTGAAATAATTAGTAGAACTTATAGTCACATAAACCCACTAATACAAACCACTGCTATTACCACTGTAAACCCTGCAATCATACATCAGTTCCATTTCTCTGCACATTGCATGTAACATTTTCATTCATGAAATTATTATCAAATGATAGGTGGACCTCCAAAATAAATCGAAATTAATCTTAAAGTAAACGTGTTAAGACCGGGTCACACAATAGCGATTTCGGATAGGATTACGGTCCGTTTTTTTTTTTTTGGAGTATTAGTTAGAATCGTCTCCATCTCTGTGTGGGATAAAAGCTTTCTGTCGATGTGACGTCACGAAATAATTAGGTTACATTTCATTTACACATTCATGTGATACAAATCATATATTTACACAGAGTGGCAAATTTTTGGTTCCCTCCGACCAGAGATGGACAAGATTCTAACTGATACTCAAAAAATCGGACCGTAATCCGATCCGAAATCGCTGTTTTGTGACCCGCGCTTTAAAATAATTGAGCCGGTGACATTATTTTAGTCTTGCCATAAGTGGGAAATGATGGCGTCCTTAAAGATAAGGAGACCGAAGATTTTTCGGCACACAGAAGGTATGAATAGGATCTTGTATGGCGTTTTGAATTTTCCCCTCCTTTACTACTAAACTATTCACCAATCACCTGGGACCTAAATCTATTTCTGCCTTTGTATTTTCCGCATAGTGTCATGTGAGGGGGCTTTCTTAGGGTGTACTCTGTACTGGGCAGTGGGAGGATTGACACAAAGGAGATGAGGTTAAAGTTTACTGCTATTGGTTGCGTGTATGTATGTGGGTGCTCCTATTAGACTATTCCAGTGGGGTTGAAATGCGGACAGTCGAGATCTATGTGCAATGGATTCTTCGAAATCGTCCTTCCTTGTACTCCTTCCACGCCCCCGCCCGCCCCACCCCTCTCCTTGGCCTTGTTACTAGACCAAACGCAATGACCCAATTAAAAGAAGCATTTCCATTAATAACAGCCCCTTTTACTCTGCATGGGTTGAACTAACTAGTAATTTTATGTCACATGATAAACAAATACCAATGATACATAAGGATACCGGGCTTTGTGGTACAAACTGTAGTGACTGTGTTTGTAATTAAGTTACCCCAGTTAAAGTGAATTTGAAAGCAGAAAGCGAAATTTCGTATCTTCATTTTTAGAGAAGAAAAATGGATGATTTGTGAAAAGAAAAACTATTTCCATGAATGTGAGGATGTGACACTACCCGAGCTTGCTTCAAGTTCTCTTTGAATAGAAAATGTCATAAGTTTCACCCTAAATTTCTCAATAACCAAACATAGAAATTATATGCAAGAATATACTTCGGTCAACTGCCACACGTTAGAAAGAAGAACAGTTTTACGTGTGATATCTACTTCCCACCTTTATCGATAGTTTCCACACCAATTGCATGAATCCACTTTTTCAGTCGCACGTGGAATTATTGTAGCAAAAACTTCCTTAAAGAAGTTTGTCCACTCATACCCATGCAACCCACCAATATCATCCACCCTATTCAAACCCACCCCACTCGATTATCTATAAATCCGTCCGTCGCTTGAAAATAGATAGGACTGCGATTTGTGTGGTACTCATCAATGCCCCTTGATTACTTTTCAAAATTTCGTGTTAAGATCCATAAATTTACAATGGACTATTTTCCACATAGCGATTACAAGGGACGGGTGTGGGATATTGTTTTGAAATGCCTCACTTTTTGGACATAGTAAACAAAAACGATGCGAATCAAAATTCTGTCCCACAATCCTTTGTAATTGGTATTTAGAAAAGGGACCATGACTCTGAATTTCCGTAGATTTTATTGTCGAGGCCCGTAAACGGCAATATCAATAGACCCTTTTCCAAATAGCAATTACAAGGGATTGTGGGATATTTTTTTGGTATGCCCCAACTTTTGGCCACAGTAAACAAACAACGACGCGTACCAAAATTTTGTGCCACAATGCTTTGTAATCGCTATTTGAAAAGGGACTATGACTTAGAATTTCCGTAGATTTTATTGTCGAGACCCCTAAACGGCAATATCGACCCTTTGCCAAATAGCAGTTACAAGGGATGGGTGTGGGATATTGTTTTGGTATGCCTCAATTTTGGCCACAGTAAAAAAAAACGGCGCGTCCCAAAATTCTGTTCCACAATCCTTTGTAATTGGTATTTTGAAAAAGGACTATGACTAAAGTTTTCATAGATATCATTGTGGATACCCTTAAATGGCAATATTAAAAGACTCTTTTCCAAATAGCAATTACAAGGGATTGTGGGATACGTTTTGAGGTATGTCTCAGTTTTTGGCCACAATGAACAAAAAACGATGCGTACCAAAATTCTTTCCCACAATCCTTAGTAATCACTATTTGGTAAAGGGGCTATTACTTAGAACTTCGGTAGATTTTATCATCGAGGCACTTGACGAGCATGTTAACTGGACTACGTAGCAGGCTGTACGCCTATTCCTCGTGGTTTGGAAAGCTGAGGGGCAGAGTCCGCTCTGCGGGGCACTAGGCCCTCGATAGATCCCAGTATCTTGATACCTACACAATACTGGGTAAATTATAAATTATTTTTCTACACCTGTAACTATTCAGCAAGGTTTTCGTTTTTGGCAGTTTGACAACATCAGCGACCCGCAATGAATCATCAAAACTATATAAATATGTAGATCTAAATTACAGTGAAAATACAGTTTATCTGCTATGGCTTATTGCTCTCTGGTCTGTCATAGGTGTAACTTTAAACTGTAAATTTCCTGTTCTTTGACCTTTTCGGAACTTCCTAGTATTATAAAGGCAATAAGGATATCGTTGTGATGTGTTTGCCGTCATTAGTATTACTACATCACTGTTTAGGATTGCCCGTGACCTAATCACAACAGTGATTACAGATTACAGAAAGCTAAAAAAGTTCAGTGCCCGTCTTAAATTTCCCTTTAGGCTTATTCATACATTTCGATTAGAGTACTTTTAAGTGAAAGTGTATTTAGGAGCCTTCGATATAAACAAAAAACACCTTGTGTAGACTGACCATCGTGTATTGGCCGAAAAATTGGTTACACAAGCATCATATTATTTTTTCATTTTATTCTACTTAAAGGTCGGTGGATATGTCAATGTTACACCTGCTTATTTGCTGTAAAAAATATTAAAGCGTTAAAAATAGCTGCAATTGCCATCAACTTCCATAAAATATTTACCATTTTACAAGATGATTACTGTTTCTTTGCATTTACTTATGAATAAACATGTCTGAATATGCAAATTTGTGACGTGAAAAGAGAGACTCGTGAGATGTGTGTTACGTTATCCATTCCAAGGACAGTTGTAATGTTGGTATGCCCCGAGGAGTTAATTTCGGAAGTGCAGCTAATGTCCACATTGAATACTAACCTAGACACCAGCTGGCCTACGAAGCGAGAGCTGTGGGCATTCAAAAATATGGTGGGACGGAAGCCCCCCCCCCATTCAAGGACGAAAATCCCTTATTTGTTTCCTCTGTAAAAAATATAAAAAATGCAGTAATTTTCCTTTCAACAGTTCAAAGTTGCCCATTATGTTGCACCAAATTGCAACTAAGGACCTTCAAATATGCGAAAAAATACAAAGGGGGAGCGTACCCTTCTTCTGAAGCACATCCCCAGCGGCGGTCCGAAACAAAATTCAGTCCCCTCCCCCAGTGGAAAACAGCTCCCTGCGCCTATGGTAATTATCAGATAATAAAGATGAATTAACAAAATACCAACAGTGTGCAACACTCCACATGAAAATTTTTGAATAGATAATAATAAATCTGAAATATGATCCAACTGTGATGAGTTATATCTTGAAAATGGAACAAGATATTAAAGTAATTCCAACAGATTTTTTATCAAGGGATCTTAATCAAACATTGTTTAGTAATACAATTGTATGGTTACATGACAACGGACCTTAAACTTATCTATATACTACAAACTCCCCCTGGATTTTCATCATTTTGCCTGTTTTTCATTACGCAGAACATGTTATCTGATTTATGTGTAAAATCATATTAAGTATCCAAGTGGCAGTAGCATGGGCGTCAATAGATGATACTTGACAAGGGGCATCCCCTCCATTTTTGAAAGTGCAGGGTGCAACATTTCGTTTGTCCCCCCCCCCCCACACACACACTTTTTCCAGAACCCGAATTAAAATAGCAGGTACCTTAAATTTCACAGCTTACAAAATAGCTAGTGCAAAAAATCATGCTCAAAAATGGTGGAGACAGCTATTTAATCGATTAAAATGGTGGGAAATGCCCCAAACTACACGCCTGATCTTCTGAATTCCATTTTCAGGGGCCTTAAAGCCGGCCCTTGATCCCTCGTTGCTACAGGGCTTCGCGATTTGCGATTAAATTGTTTTCGCCAAGGTTTTGCCCTCCCCCACTTTTGAGTGGCTGTTGACACCGTCCTGGGCCTTGTCTCATAAAAGGTTAAGTTCAATCTTAAGTTTGATTTCAGTAGGATGATTGCATGGCAGATCAAACTTAAGACTGATTATTACTCTTTATGAAACAGGGCCCAGGGCATTAATAGGAGTCAGGAGCAATCTCCTCTCCTTCTTACTACTCTGTTACACATTCTTATCCCCTTCACCCTTTTACTACCCCTAAAAAGCGTTGACGTTTAATTAGTATATGTTTATTACAGTGTTGTCACCTTCGGAAGACTTTTGTCCCTACCAATAAAAGGTTGGTAAACAGAAACATCGGCTGAACAGAATTAAAATGAAATAAAATGGCGTCCAGTAAAAGCACAACCCAAATTTGAAACGATTGAATACTGATTTGAAGCAAGAGCATAATTTGTACAATCATGACATCTTCGTTTCGAATGGCATATGAATATAAAGCAGGGATTCCCCCTTAACCTTTTTTCGCTGGCCCCTAGGACTAGAAGACCAGTCATCAGTTATCTGGTTATATTGGCTAGTCTGCATCAACGGCGTCATCAAGGGAGGAGCATGGGGTATTTTCCCCGGTCATGGCCACCCCAGTCAGTCCCCGTTAAAAGGTTAGTGGTGGTGATGAGTCATGGGTCTAATTTTATCATTTTCTGTAGATACCAATTGTTCTAAAACTATCAAAACTTTCCCAGATCCTTTGCAAACTATCAAAATTTTTACTCTCTCGGCGCGCTTCCAGTCTCACCTCATTGTTGTGCTAATTAATATTATGTGATACTGTATTACATAATTAATATTATGTAATACAGTATCAAGCGAATTCGAATTATTGATCGGTGAGGGTCTATTAAGAAGACTGATACTTAGCTCGTGTGCATAGGAGTAATTATGGAGAAGCACAACATAGAAAAATGTGAAGCAAGGGAATTCAGAGTTAAGATATATTTTATGAAAACTGAAAGCTTTAACGAATTAGCAGGCAGATACTGATAAAAATGTTAGGAGATCTAAAGTGTCTCGGTGCAGAGTCTGTATACAACTGCAATCATGGCAAAATTTCGGTGCGCTTCGCGTGCATTCGTCACGTTTCAAACTCTATATCCAACAACCATACTAAGGCCATAATGCACGTAATTATTCTAAAACATTTGTCCGAAGAGTAGAAGTACACCCCAAACCTCTGTAGGGACCGCTCATATTAAGGCGGAGCTAAGAGCAATCTAATATCACGAGTATCCAACATGGTATCCTTTGTAGCATAATGTGAAAGATTCATTTGAAGTATAGTTTGGCCCTATACATGGGCCAAATATAGCACCACTTTGCATCTAAGCCAC
>WURT03046523.1:0-14492 GCA_009936505.3 Holothuria glaberrima
TAAGCAAATAATAAAGGAGACATGTATTGCATAAAGCCACACTTTTGTTTCCTAGAGTCTGCAAGGAGTATAGAGATGTTTACAAAAAGCCTCCAAACCGGGCGTTTTTACCCCAGTTTACCCTAAGGGAAACCATTTGAGATTTGTGCACTTGACAATAACCATAACCCCCCACCACCAGCACCACTACCACTACTCAAGCATAGTGACGACTAAGTTAAGCACGGGCTGTTTCAGATATGAGGTATGGAAATTTAACAAGTGTGTTTCAATTTCCTTCTAGAGCCAGTCCTGTTAGGGTGTGGCATCATTTGGTTGCACACCCCTACTTCTATCAATGCGGTCTCTGCATAGTGGAGCAACATTTTGTATCAGTGTACAGTGCTTGTATTGAAAGTAGGTGTTAAGTTATTCCAAGTCCTTGCAGTTTGGTCACTATTGACAAGTAAATAAATTTCTGCACTTGCCATAATTTGCTGTGGGACATTTTATGTAGCAAGTTACTGTATGTTATTGGAAATTGTTTATCACAAAGTGCCTGAAAGTGATATAAAAGTTTTGGTAAAATCAGGGAGTTGTCAGATAAAATGAGGAGACATTTCACATGAAGATCCTATGTATGTGTCAAAAGTAAAGTAAGTATATAGAGTGGGACCCTCTTCATTTGGAAACCTGTAAATTATAAGGCACAGTCAATCCCATTGCATGTACAATAATAATCATGCTTCAATACATTGCATTGCAATGATTGAACAATTGTAGTGCACCAAATACAGCTGCCACAAGGGGTCAGATCATTATGGTGCTTTCTCTGCTGTATATGAAATTGATGGTACTGCGCAATACACATGCCATAACAGTTGAAAATAATTGCTTCAGCTTCATCAGAATTTGCTAGAGACAAAATTCAGTGACTTCTTTCAGGAGGTGAAAACCACATCTCAATAGCTTGTAGCATTTGGAAGATACTAATTTTCAAAGAATGTAATTTTTCTCAAGAAAAAGTGCATTATAAAATGGGAAATCAGTGATATCATCACAGCCCATTAATTTGAATTTCTTTATGATAATGACACTTCTGTAGGAAATATTTTGAAACCTTGTTTGGTATGCCCTACATATAGTGTAGATTTTGTGCCAAACCTACATGGAAAGATATTTAAACATTCTAACAGTATCAAATTTCAAGGACAAACAGGATGTTCAATTATGAAGAAAAACAACAGGAATCTGAAGCAATGTGCCCACTTTACATAACATTCTGTGACCTTGACGAAAACTGTAGGTATTTTTTGACAAAAACAAGCACTCTTTAATATTTGAAAAGAGTATTGCTATGGGGTTTAGAGGGGCATGAATTATAATTTTTCTTCTCTTTCACATGAGAACCTTGTGAAAAGTCACTGGAATATACCTTTAAATCTGTAATATTGAGAATTAACCACACTTTTGGCATTTAGGATGTATGACTTGTCATTGATTGGATTCAGGGAAATGGAGATATTTTAGACTTCACTTCATCAGCTCTGTAGAAAAGTACTGTAATTCATAAACAATATCCCTTATTTAGCAGAATGACTCATAGTAATGATGCCAGTGTTAACTAGAGCCTTGGGGTTAGCCAGTCAAAAGTTTTACCTCAATCTTCCCCCTTGATTAAATATCGAAGAGTATTTTCTGTGGGAGCTAGTATATCTATAAAACTTGAGGCCCAGTGTCAGATAATTATTTAAAAAGTCAGTGGTAAGTATTGGAGGCTGATGATGAGGAAAGATTTTCACTAGAACTTTTCAAGCGTCAATAGAATAACATAAAAAATGCAAGAAAAGAAATTATTGTAAAAGTGTTGTGAACTCTAGTTTTGTGATGTTGCTGTACAGTAGACCCGTACAGTTAAAGTGCAAGGCAAGTAATGATACAGTCAGTGTATAGAGTTACATGTATTAAACAACATAACAAGAAAGCCCAAAGACAAAGTGTTCCTTGCTGAAAGGAAATGTTTTGTCCCACTGAGGTTTAGGGCTCAAAGTGATCCTCCTTGAGATAACATGTTTTGTGATGTGGTAATAATTTGACCTCTGGTGACCTCACATGGCCATTGACCTCCACCAGAAAAAAAGAGGTTCTCATAAACAATGTATGGGTTATCGTCCATCTGCTATGTATTCGACCCCTCGCAGTTACATACAAGGTTTTCACAGTTTGACCTACTGTATTTTGACCTCAAATAACCTTTGACTGCCACCAAAAACAACATCATGAAAGTAATATGGGGGCATCCACATGTCAAATATGAATTTCATCTAGATTATCTTTAATGAGATATAGGATTTTTAAGAAGTTTCACCAAAAGACCTTTAGTGGTTCCACATCAAGTTGTATCTCCACCAAAAACGTTTCTTCTCATTATGAGAAAGATCTCTATCCCAAGTATGGAAAGAAAGCTAAGACATAAATTGCATAACAAAAACTGAAAAAGAATGAGTATTTGATCGGGATGTGAACATAAGCTGTCAGCATGAGAAATGAAGCACTTCTTCCACTACACAATCAGTATATACACAGTATCACAGCCAGAAAAAAATGTGTAGGTAGTGCTTGGGGGAGGGGGGACTTTAAAGTGGAATCACCATAAACTAACATAGTTTTTCAGTCTCAAAACCTTCCAAGGGGGGGGGTCAGGAGACGGAGACTTGTGGTGGGTCAGACCTCCCAATTCCAACCCTTCCTGGTCGTACCACTGAATTTACAACTTGAAGAGTATTTTTAAGTAACTTATAGTCTATAATCACATCATCCTGCACACAAGTTCATTGCTGTATAATTAAAATTGGAATTACTAATTAATGTACCAGAGTATACTCATGAAAGGATATTATTGTCTTTAAAGGGAAATACTGTGTTTGAAAAGATATTATAAAGTGACACCAATGTAATTCCATTGTGGTCTGTTCCCCTTTCTAAGCATGAATCATGAATAACTTGCAGCAGATTAACACAACTCTCACGAAATATGACAAAAATAAGCAACAATTTCCTCTTTGAACTGGCTCATTATCGAACGATAGGCCTCGCCCCCACATGCAACGTTCGTACCGCTGCATATTCATTTAGGAAGAGCATAATGCCAGGTCATATCTACACTCATTACGCAATGCGTGGTGACCTCGCTTACCCAAAGCACTTCCCAAGACCCTGTCTGCTTGTCCTTCATACTCACAACAATCTACCACAACAGTTTCCTTTCCATCTGTGCTGTACTGTGGGATATTACAGCCCACCCAGGGAGATTCACTGCCAACTCCCTACTCACTGTGCTGTTCACTACTCTGTTTGCATTATTGTTACAGTGCAGTAACGAAGTGGTATACTTTGAGGAATATTTGAACATAATTTTTGGTACTTTGAGGAATATTTGTACATAATTTTGTGGTACTTTGAAAAGTATTTTTACATAATTTTTTGAAGAGTAGCAAAACAGGTTCATAAACCTTCTGTTTCCTAATAGGGGCTAAGTCGACGTACTGTACAGTAGCAATTGCTGGAACACCAATAATCTCTTTCACATCCTGCCGTTTCGAAAGCGAAGCAACTTGCTTAGGCCCAAGGGCTACAGTTCAAGTTACAGTAACTATAGCTTTGTGTATAGTATAGCAGGGAAGTTACAAGACCCCCTTAGTATACCAGCTGTAGTTAGTTCAATACAGACAGTGTTGTAACGATTCTCTAGGAGTTCGTTCGTATGTTACGAACATTTTGCACATGCTGTAGAAGGTGTTTGTTATTGTCTGACGTAACATGATAAATTGATTTGATTGGTGGATTTCAAATCAGGGGTGACGAAGGTGTGGTTCTGCATGCATAATTGTTTGGGTGAACAAATTTGTCAGTTGTTACAGAAAGGTTAATTACTTGTTAATTAGTGCTCACTGGCTAGAAAGTTTCTCCCAGTTACTTCTCTTTCATCAAAAGGAACCTGATCGTTCATAAAACACGATAGATTGAATAAAAAGTCCGAGAAATGCAACATTTCCCTTTAATGTTATGCTTGGAATGGTACAACCTCTCAGTCCTTCCTTTTCATTGGTCATGTAACGACACAATTTGAAGGTATGGCTGAGTGCTCACTGTCTGTTGTGAAAGTATCCTGTTTACAATCAGTTTACGACATTTTTGTGGTTGTATGTCTGGTGACCTTAGATGACCTTGGACCTTTACCAAATGCAATGTGGTTCTTTCTCGTAATATGTCGAATTTATGCACCAAGCATGACGAGTGTCCATCATTCCTACCTTGAGATAACATGTTTACAAGCAATTTCTCCTTTTGTATAGTTTCAACTCTGATGATCTCAGATAACCTTTTGCCCTCTACAAAAACAATAGGGTTCATTTTCTGGCCGTCATGTGTATCTACATTAAGTATGAAAGGTGTCTGTGCTTTTTCCCTTGAGGTATCATTTTTAGGAGGTTTTAGGTTTTTGGACCTTGTGCCCTCAAATGACTTTTGACCTCCGCCACAACCAATAGGGTTCTTCCTCTCAATATATACGATAAATCTATTTATCCAAGAATGAAAAGTATTCACCATTGCTATTTGAGATAATGTGTTTACAAACTTGAGATCACAAACACATCTACATACATATTCATACACACAAACCTACACTCACTTAGCATAATTGCATAGCTTCCTTAAAGTTGTGTTTGACAAGGAATCAAAAAGTGGTTGTGGTTACAGTATGTTCAAGTTTAGTACCTTGATGGTGTCCATAGATTTTTTTATAAGTAAAAACAAATGATTAATTTAATTTAGAATGCTGTACCCAGCAATGAACAATGTAGCTTTTATTTCTAAAACTGTGAAAATGTAGAGAAATTTTGTGTTATAGCAGTGATGAAACCCTATGTTCACAAGTGATTGTTAATTGTCATGGTACTGAAAACTTTGTTGTGTAAAAACTGAAGGACAAATTTTGTTTAACAACTTTTGCAACAGTAGTTTGAAATTGTTGAATGTCATGGTGGATATTATCAAGGCATATTGTCATGGGCTGAGTTTCATATGTCAAGATTCCATCCAGTCAGGATGTTTTTATCTTCACATTTACTAATAAAAAATTTAGCAGGAAAGCTAGTGTGAAGTTTTTCTCCAGTTTTCATGCAATAGAAATTTGCAAGAATGAATGAATACATGTCTGAACTAAGGTCATATTGTTTTGACTTAAATTTCTTGTAGAGGTTATGGATACATTTAGTCTGATTCAAGAGGTATTGACCATACCCTATGTTTTCCTCTATGGTACAGTCAAGCTGCTAAGTTGCATCCCTCATACCTATTAGTTAATGATTTCTGTTCGATACCTACATGAACTTGCCCTTTTCTCGTATACATTTTCTGTGGCAGTCATAGAGCTTTTTCACACTCTCAGGTTCCTACTGCAAATGGCTCTCCCTACAGCGGCAAGTGTCTAATAAAAGCAGACCTCCTAGTGAAATGTTTGCTGTAATTCATTTCTGCTAGCAACCTCTCAAGGAAAGTTAATATTACCAAAACATATGACATTTGAGACTGTTCATTTCAGTGGCCATGGAAGGTGAGAAAAATACAGCAAGTGGAAATTATGAGAAGAAAAGTTAGCATTTTGCATTCATAAGTTGTGTCTCTCTCCTCTTTCACTGAATTTTACCCTGAGTATTATAAAGGTTGCTTTATAAGAAGCTTTGTTTTTCTTGTACAGTATGTGCTTTATGTAGCTGTCTGTGGCTCTTAGCAGTTGTCATATAATGAAGATCATTTTTTCTAGGCCCCATCCCAGTTGATTGAGGTAGTGTTATCCTTTGCTGTTTCAATCTCCTAGGACAGAAAATGTTTTTTCTTCTCCTTTGTCTCATTGGCTTCATCCATGACTTCATGGGACAAATATTTATAAAATGGTTGAAATTTTGTGCTGGTAAATAAATTTTTCATTGAATTTTTTTGGCTACTGTCATCTACTTACATTTTGTTTCCCCTCATTGCCACAATCAGTGTTATTTTGAGTTTATGTGGTCTATTAGTGTTAATGTGTGTGTAGTATTTAAGCCCGTTTATTAGATCATGTTGCCCATGATATTTGTTGACATGTGTAACCAGATCATGATGCTTGATGAGTGCTTGAAAAAAAGTTTGTCATGTTGCCTATTTGCTGATGATGGTGAAGACATGTTTGTCATTAGTTTATGATGATTTCATATTGTGCAAGTCTGTTGTTACGGACTTTTTGTTGATGATGTGACGACAAGTTTGTAAAGCAGGTCATGATTTCAGTGATAACGTGCACATTGATTAAGTGTGAACACAGATTGAATAGTGCTTAATACCTAAACAAAGCACAGTCGTTCAACTCAATGAGGAATACTTGTCACTGATATTTTCTGTTGAAATTATCATTCTTCAAATTTTTGTACGAAATTTGCCAAAATCTTAAGCTCCACTCTTCTATCTCTGATGTACAGTTGTCATGCAACATAGATGTATGGCTGTCACTTTAAAAGTGAAAAATAGAATCTTATTGAATAAAAAATAGTGACTGAACTCTCTAGGGAGGAGAGTAACTCAAAATGCTATAGCTCTTGGACAGGCAGAATCAGGGCAAGGGCTCTCCATAGAAATGAAATGTAGATCAAAACTTTATGAGTGATATCGTACAGTCTACATTAAAGGCTAGATGCATCAAGGCTTGGCTTGTAAGATGTTAAATCCACTTTCATGAAATCTGCTGATCTCAAGAGAATAGAATCAATGGTTGATTAAGTGGTTTATACCTGACATTTGGTCAGTGTTTATGGTGGATGCATCAAACAATGCAAAGTGGTGACCACTTTTTTTCTCTCTGTAGTTCACTTTTTTGTGAGGTTTGGCGAATGGTTTCAAATCAGAAGATTTGACATGTCTCATGTTGTAAGGGGTTTTGTCATATTCATTCTGTCATTCCCTGCCGGGTGTTTTCCCTTCTATTGTGTGTGTCATTCATATGCTTCAAGCTGACTGAGGCTGCAAAGTTAATGAGGTAAGTTGTGGGCAGATTCTTCCCTGATGTCACAATAGGCACCTTAACAACAACAATTGATTAACATTTCACAGAAGCTTGGATGAAGAAAGATTATCGCCGATCACTGAAAAGAAGGTGAACAAAGGACAAGGAGAGTTGTTCATGTTAAATACACTTGCTCAATAATTAGCCATAAAGGCACACAGTTGGCAAATAGAAGTGTTATAAGTAAAACTGTGTTTGTTTCTTGACTGTATATTTGTTGCATTTTGGTTTATGGTGTCAGTAAGTCAAATGTATTCATACAGGCTTCGACAAATCCCCCTCCCGACAGTTGGGGGCAAGAAAAACATCACTCGGGCAACTACCATGCTCAATATTGTAGCCCCCCGTGCAAGTACCCCCGGTCTTTAAATAAATTTTGAAAAAAGTTATATCAAAATTGCTACATTAGCAATCTCAATGCCTGCTATATCTATTATATATTTTACGAGTTTGAGTGTGTGTGCGTGTATGTGTGTATGTGTTTGTGACACGTTGCTCGTTAACACGATATCTCAAGAAGGGAAACTGACAGTTCTCAAACATGGTACATAGATGCCCCATATTGAGAGGAAGAACCCTATTGTTTTTGGTGGGGATCATAGGTCATCTGGGGTCACCGGGCACAAAGTCCAAAAACCTTGTTAACACTTTATCTCAAGTTAGGAAGCTTGGATTGACTTCATACGTAGTATGTATATGCATTATGGTGAGAGCAAGAACCCTATTGTTTTTGGTGGGGATCAGAGGTCATCTGGGGTCACCAGGGGTCAAACTCCGAAAACCTTGTTAACACGATATCTCAAGTTAGGAAGCTTGGATTGATTTCATACTTAGTATGTAGATGCGTTATCTTGAGAGGAGAAACCCTATTGTATTTGGCGGGGATCGTAGGTCATCTGGGGTCACCGGGGGTCAAAGTCCGAAAACCTTGTTAACACGATATCTCAAGTAAGGAAGCTTGGATTGACATACTTAGTATGTAGATGCGTTATGGTGAGAGCAAGAACCCTGTTGTTATTAGTGGGGTCAAAGGTCATCTGGGGTCATCAGGGGTCAAACTCCGAAAACCTTTTTAACACAATATCTCAAAGTAGGAAGCTTGGATTGATCTCGTACTTAGTATTTAGATGTGTTATGTTAAAAGGAAGAACCCTATTGTTTTTGGTGGGGCCCAGTCAAAGTTCATCTGGGGTCACCGGGGGTCAAACGATGAAAACAATGTTAACATGATATCTGGAGGTAGGAAGCTTGGTTTGATTTCATACTTAGTATGTTGAAGGGTTTTTTAAGATAGAGAACCCTCATTGGTTTTGTTGGAGGTCAAAGGTCGTTTGGGGTCACCGGGGTCAAACTCTGAGAACTTTGTTAACACCATATCTTGATGTAAGAAGCTTGGTTTTATTTTTCAGTATTCAGATGTGTTATAGTGAGACTAAGCACCTATTAGGTTTGGTGGATGTCAAAGGTCACCTGGGGTCACCAGGGGTCAAACTCTGAAAACAAGACTTTATCGTGGGTCACCAGAAGTCAAAAAGGAAAATTTCCCAAGAGTTCCTAAGATCTTAACCTGAGGTCACCAGGGGTCAAACTCTTGAAAATCAAGACTTTATCTGGGGTTACCAGAGGTCTGAAAGGAAAATTTCCCAAGAGTTCCCAAGATCTTAACCTGAGGTCACCACAGGTCAAAAAGCAAAATTTTCAAGAATTCCCAAGACCTTCATCCCGGGTCACCATGGGTCAAAAAGCAAAAATTTTCAAGAATTTACAAGATCGTCATCTGGGGTCTGCAAGGTCAAAATGCAAAATTTCCCAAGAATTCCCACGATCAAATATGAACACAAAACTGTATTTTTCCAACACCTTAAGATAGCATTTTACCAGTGACTGAAAGAAATGGGATAACAAAGCATTTTTGCGAATGAAACATATACAGTATGCATCATCGAAACCTCAATGCTTTTTGCATTCTGGTTAGGACTACAAATTCAAGGAATACCTCCTCCGTTTCATTCTACACATGGTATTAGGTGAATTTCTTATGTTTTGAAGAAATTTTCCTGGAATTTTGAGTGCTCAATTTTGCGTGAGCTGAGCGGGCCCCATCCAGTTAGTGGAATTTACCGACACAGCGGGCAGTCGGTTTGGCTATAAATATCAGGCTATGCAGGAAACTGTGCACGCATGTGCCTGTATCTGAAAGGGTCCGTCCTGCACAGTTCGAAAGCCGGTGGCCTGACGGAATTGAGATTCAAAAAAATATTTATAATTCTTACTATAAGTTGTCTTTGCGTTTTTGTTTTTGACTGAAGAATGTTTGATCTAAGTGGGGAGGGGGGGGGGGGGGAAGCATACAATACAGTCAGAAAATGGTGCGTTGTTGGTTATGTAAAATTAAATAATAAGTTACAGATAAGTACAAAATGCCTACGCAGATAGAAATGAGAAAGGGACCTTGGCTAAAAAGGTTGGCCTGCTGTAACGCAAATGTGCTCTTAGGGTCAAAATAAATTTGGCGGCAGTAAAATCATGAAGCATGGACAGGGAAAACGGCCTCAGGTTGCAAATGTTGTCTCTAATCATGCAAAATTATTTGTTAAGGCCTACCACTGCTTTGATTTTACAAGAATACGGCAGATGAAAGGGCGGTTAATAGGCCTACTGTAGGTCAGTTACAACGCAAGTAGAAAACGGCGTGAAAATGAGAGTTAAGGCCTAAATTATTTGGATCTTGTATAGGCCTATTTTTTTAATATCCGTCGGACAACAGGGTACACAACCTTTTATTACAGAGGTAGCTTTTGGCTTAGCAGTTATGCCACTCTCATTAGACTTGAATCAGACATTATTGGGATGATTGTTTCAGATAGAGCAGTGACAATTAACCCTTGGTTTACTTATTTGTGTTGCATGTAATATACATACCATGGCCAACAAACGCAAGCGGGGAAAAATAAACGGTAAAGAAATTTGCTAATTTATTTTCTTGTTCATTGTGGGACCTCACATAAGCCTCTAAAATGATAAGTGCGCTCGATGAGTGCTGAGGGTTTTGATGGGTTCGACTGGATGGTTTGACATAATAATTGTCAGAATAGATTCTAACTTGAAACGAAATAAATAGCAAAGTGACAAATATTCAACCAAGTCAAGAAACGATCAGAGTGGTTTCACATTTTTATTCTCTTAATGTCAGGCCCAACCCTTTTGGTTTCGAGTTAACCCGCCTATTGTTGTGCAGTCAGTCCAAGCCTTGTCTCCTCCCCTTCATACATGTTACTCTGGCTCTGCGCAAGACTGCTGGAGAGACTTATTTCACCGTGTTTGCACATTCTTAAAAGTCTGTTCAGAGCAACACACAGTGGGGAATGATGGAATGACTATGGCACGACCCCTGATGTAGATGCATTTACTTACAAGAAAAAGAATTTTCTTTTTTTTTTGTAATTATTATTTTGCTTATAATGCTCTGCTGGTTTCCACACGACTATCTTCCAGAACCCTGTAATCATTACTGCATAAAAGAGGTCATGTGTTGTGCATAGTAAACATGATGTGCATACCAAACATGATGTTTCCTTCTGGGATTAAAATGCTTTTAAACTTCCTTCAGTAAGTATCCCATAGTCACTTCATGGAGAAGTAGTTGTTGAGGCCAAATTACCTGAATGTGAATGGACTTAAAATCCAGGAGGTCTAAATGTGTCAGACCAGAAAACAAGAAAATTGGACTATAGTTCAGTAGTAGAAGCCCAAGACGAGCGCAGAAACTTTGAATTTAAAACCTGAATTCTTAGGGTAGGATTTGTGCAAGAAAGTTTAAGATATCAAGTTGAACTGGTGAAAATGATGTCAGTTGTAAGGGCCCCAGGGAAAAGCGCTCTCTGTATCATAGGGAGAGGGGTGCTTTTGGGAACCATAGTTTGATACAGTTGATATTAGAAAATATTGTAATTGAGTTTAAGGTATTACCAAAAAAATGTTTTGAATATAAACTATGTATTTTATTGATCAAGTATATTATCATGTGTTTGAAAGTGAAGGTGGATCCTCTAGGCTCTCTGTATGGGTCCATTACAGATAGGAAATTTCCATTTTGCAGAAATTGGACAAGTTGTGCAGCATGAAAAATTGAGGTGAAAAAAAATCAACTTTGAAAAATTGAAAGGAATCAATGGTTTAGTAACTTAGGTACTGTAGTTACTCATCATTTTCAAAGCAGTATTATGGCATTTTAGTCAACTCTGGTGTGACTTAAGACTTCATGAAACTACCAGAAATGTGGACACTCAGACGCTGAACACTTTCTGCAAGTTTTTTGAAAAAATTGTAAAAACACACAATTCTGCTATTATAGAAGCGAGTTATGTAACTTTAGGAAATGGAAATTGACTTTTACAAAGTGAAAATCTGTGCAGATTTTGAAAAGTGATTACAAACAGAATTTTGGCATTAATAGTTTAGTAATTTGCTGTCTTTTCAAACAATTTTCTCATTCTTCCTTCATCCCTCCTCCCCCCTGCCCCTGCCTCCCCTACCTGTGCAATTAAAATTTGTTAGCACAAATAAAACCTACTGAGGGAGTCTCAAAGGTTTGTAAACATGTAAATGTGGTGCTTGCCTATTCAGTGTAAAAAGTATTCATGAAAATGAAAAAATAGCCGCAATTCCCATTAAAATCGATCACATATTGACCATTTTACAAGACAATTACTGTTTTTCACCTGTACCATGAATAAACATGAGCTACTTACGCAAATTTGTGACATGCAGAGAGGGACTTGTCAACTGGGTGTTATGTTATTCTTTCTTGGTTTAGCCTTCATTCCAAGGACAGCTGTAATTTTGGGATGCCCCCAGGGGTTAATTTTGGAAGTAGCTATGTAGCTCATTGAAAATATCCACATTAAACACCCAACTAGAAACTTGCTATTAAGTAATTAACAGATAATTTATAAAGGAATAACAAAAGAAATACAGACACTGTGCAACACTCCACATCATATTTTTGCATAGCTAATGAACAATTTCCACAATTGGTCAAACTTTGAAGAGAAATATCTTGAGAACGGTAAAAGATACTCAAATAATTCTAACGGAATTTTGATCAGGGGATTTTAATTTAGCTTCGCTGAGTAGAACGACGGAATTTATTACATGTCCACAGACGTTTAACAACTTTAAATTCAGACATTGTAACCTATGCTGGCATCTACTCCCTTGTACAGTACTACACAATTAGGCTGTTCACGGTTATGTCACTGGTTGGCACAGAGCATGCGCAAAAGCACATGCGTATATGTTAGGTGTTGCACGTTTAAACTCTTGTGCAATTGCACGCAGGAAGTAGACAAATTGGAATCTATTTTTCATTGTGACGACAGTGTAAGCATGCCCTATAAACTCTCTTAGCGACACGCAGTGACGTCTTTGTTTGTAAACAGTGAGTGAGTCTATTAAAATGGTTGTGTTGTGCTGAAATCTCAGTAAATGGCAATCGATAGTGGCTGCATACGTCTTCTGTTGTAGATGGAAGTGTATTATAAAGGAATCTTGTCTACCTCAACTAAAGATGCAAACATATGGCAATGAACTACTGTATAGTGGGAAATTCTCACGGGGTTATAATTTTCGCACTTTTTGTGACCAAGTAACTAATCGCGAATGTACGACCCGCAAAAATCCTTCCGATGCTGTGTACAAGACTATGCTGGTTGATGCAGCAGCGAATTCTTCACTCTACAAATATGTGTACAAGGTACAGAATCGCGAAAAATTAGCCTTGCGGAAATTTCCCGCTTTACAGTACATTCTGGTTCATACAAAATGAGTCGTAAACAATCAACATTTCTCAAATTTTAACATTTGACACATACTTGTATTGGGCACTAATACTGTTTAGAATGATTTTAGAAGCATCTTTCTTTCTGGGGTAATTTTTTGCTAAACTCCTTTGTCATTGTGTATTTAGTTCTATCTACTTCCTATTCCCTGAAAAGAATTTTTTGTCTTCAACAGGTTTTCTCATCTATAGAACTATTGTTAGTTGTCCTAGCGACCATTCCTTTGTGAAAGTATCAGATAGTCATTGTTGTTCTTTCACCAAGAGATGACCAGTTTCCACCATTCCATCACTGCAAAATGAAAATTTCTAGAATCAATTTTCTGAGGTGTGTACCCTGCAAAATCAAAGGGCACTAACTTGAAACTCCTGAAGTTACGCAGAGCACTTAATATTGCTGTGTGCTACTATCAGTGACATCTGTCTTACAATCACAAAGTGTTCGGAACTTCCATAGCTGCACAGCTGTTTGGGGAAAGATAAACAAAAGCAATAAAGACTCCTGTCCTACAAAGAAATGTACTAATGTTATTTGCATGCTGGAAAAAATTCAGAATGTAATTTAGGACAAGTTATGAGTTCTTTTTTGTCTCATCGTCCTGAAAAGTTTGTTAATTGCAGTTGTCATACCATTCTTTTAACTTGGCCTTTGTCCTCAGCCAACCCATGCATACATAATAACTACTGGCATTGTGCCATGCATGTGCCATGCAAATTATCTTTAAAAGTGGTTGCCATGGCAGCTTTGATTAGAAAGGGGCTTGATGAGATGGCACTGAGCTTGTATTAAATGGTAGTGCAGTCCCACATTCTATTGTTACAGAAGTTAGAGCTTTGTTAAAGTTAGTAGGGACTGAGAAGAAGTAATTATCAGTGAGTGGATCTTTGTGAGGTGGTTGTGTTGTAATGTGTAGAGTTCAGAAATTCATAACAGAAAGTAAAGTAGCACAGTACAGATGTTTCAAAAGAATTGGTATAGTTTGTGTTACATTTTATACAGAATTAGATGGTAAGTTATAAACATATATATATTTTTTGGGCTCAAAAATTTGTAATTTTAGAAGAGTGTTGTTTGTTGCAGATGTGAATTGGGTTGCATAAAGTTTACTTAAAGTTTATCAGGTCAAAAAGTAAACTTTTAACTGTAAGGTATAGAGGTGTTCCATATGTTAGGCCTAGAGGGTTTCTCCTTCGTGCTTCTTACTAAAGAAATTTACACAGCCCTGAAAGATGCAATGATATTAGTATAGTTACATATACCTTTGAATTCTGTGCCTTCCTCCCCATATTTCAGAACTGACTTTTGGAATTGTCCCATAGTGGATGAATAAGTCAGCTGCAGGAATCAAAAGTTGTTTTTGTAGAAATTCTAGTGTGCTCTTTTTAATTAGAGTGAGATTTGATTGGCAAATTCTGCTTAAAATATTGCACAAAGTTTTTGTAAGTTTGTTCCAGTCTTTCCCAGTCTAGCATTATAGAAGTTACTATTTTTAGATGTAGTTAGTTAATTAGATGAGGTTTAACGGCCCAGTTTACAACCAATTGGTTCAAGTCGAGCCGGCCACGGCCTTTTTT
>WURT03046534.1:0-14492 GCA_009936505.3 Holothuria glaberrima
AGGGTCCAGGGGCCACGAAATGGACCCAAATTAGTGTGTAAGTCAATGGAGGAATAATTGGTGGTGTGCTACCTGTACACGTTAACAGAATTGATTTCCATAAGCAGGCTGCTACTTGAAATTGTAATTTAAGTTCATTTGATATCGACGTTGTAAGTTCCTGTAATTATACTCCGCTAAGTCCATTCAGGTTGCTGGAAGACACCTGAAAGACATTTCTTCCATCTCCCTGGTCCGTTACTAGGCGTTCAATCACATCCACTTGTTATGTCGCTGTAATTATTTCTATTTTCGCTAAATCGGTCCATTACTTGCCTTTCATTCACTGGTTAAAAAACAACCATCACCAACCATCCACGGCACTTTAAATTGCTTTGGAAAATGTTACTAACTTAATAAAAAAAGACACGATGATTGTACCTAGAAAGTTTCCTTGTTTCCGCGGAGTAGACAACAATAGAAACACCCTCTTTTCTAACAAAGGCCCAGACGGAAATCCTTTTAATCCCATCGAGGATTGTAAAGCGTATCTTAGCTTGGTTGTAATGTTTAGACACAGAATCGATTGGACCGAAGCCCTTCCAGGCAAGGCGGTCAACCACCTTTAGTTGCCAACCCTCTGTCCTGCATGCGAAATTTTTTTTCCCACTTCGAAATGGACAAATCTTGGTAATGGACCAATCAGCTTCTGCCACGTCGAGCTACGTCATTTCTCCCAAATGATAGTTTTTCTACATATTTTTGTAATTCTGACGCCAGATTATGAAAGAACATACCAAATATCCTTACGTCACGTAACCGTAACCAATATTCTAACCCTAAGCATTATTTTGAAACAATTTTCAAAATTTCTAAAAAATTCAATGTGGACAAATCGAAGTAAGAAAAAATTTCGCGTCCTGCATACAGTTTGTATACTTTACTCGGCCGTTTCTTATGGTCTTTTTGAAGTACCTATGTACCGAAGTACAGCCAAAGCCTACTGTTTGTGTAAGACAACAAGGCAGTGGTCACTAGTATACGGAGGGAGGGGCACGGGGTCACAACCCAAAGACGGTACGTGAGAACTTTTCAGAAAATCGCTACAACAGAGCTAAATACTCTGTGGAATCATTCAATGAAACCTAATCATAAATACGAGATAATGGTTTTTAAACTAGGTCATAAGCAGTCGCCCCAAACTTATTTTGAAACAGTAGCTACATGTCACAAATTTCTTCTTATTTCTCTTCCAAGTATCTTTCATGACATTTTTGACATAAATATTGCATATTCAAGGTAAACCAAGCAGTTGCTCCTTGTAAATTTTACAGTTGAGTGAGAAAAATACTGTCACTTGATTCTCAAGAGCCATTCAGGAAATAGGATAGTCTACTATACAATTCTTTATTGGGGTGACTGCATTCTCCCTTTAAGTGTACATTATGTCTAACATTTCAAACATGTTACAAAGCTTAACAAAGAATCCAAATGGCCCAGCTCTAATCTTCATAGGACCAAGGGCGTAGGAAGCGGGGGGCTAGGGGGAAAAGCCCCAGTCAAAAATGTGATGGGGCCGAAGTATCCTTTCGTACTCCCCCCCCCCCCAATTCGATGACAAAAACCCATTTTGCTCCCTCTGTAAAAAAAATGTCAAAAATTTGCAGTAATTTTTATTAAAATTTGCTCAAATATTGCACCAAATTGCATCTAAGGAACCTCAAATATTCAAAAAAATTTTCCCTTTGACCCTCCCCTCAGGACGATGGTCCAAAACAGCGTTCTAGACTTTAGGTACACTTTAATACAAATACCGGCACTGACTTGTGTACCGTATTCATACTGATCTTGTAGTAAACATGATCAATTTAACCGTCGAAAGGGGTACCATGTAATTCCTCCTGAGTTCATCTCAATCGTCTGCCAGTCGCGCTTCACTGCCAAATAATCTCTGACTCGAAATATTGCGGAATATGCCTGGTAAAAGAGAACCTTAGCTGAGAGCACTATTTTCGAATATAACTACAGGTTTTGCAATCAAATACATCAAAGGGATCGCTCCACTCTTCCACGGTGAGAACAACTGTTAAATTTAAACCGTGCATCAACCTCATCACATTAGCAAAGCCGTGCAAGATATGCTTGCCTGGAGCAATGGGTAACGAAAAACTTTCTCAAAATGACGATACAAACATAGGCGTAGGAAAAGGGGAACAGCGGGGTGGCCGCCCCCGCACTCTTATCGGTGGGGCGAAAACCTCTTTTCGCCCCCCCCCCCACTTTGAAAAAAGCTGCCAAAATATGCCTTTTTTTAATATACTTATGTACTTTCAACTCCATCATCCTATCATATTTTGAAAATTAAAAAAGGGGAGAAATTGAATAGGATGAAATTGCTTTAAAGTTTGTCAAACATTGCACCATTTTGCATCTCGGGCACTTTAAATGGTAAAAAAATACCGAAATTATTCTTTAAATAAGATGTCAAAGGACAGTTTTAATTCAATTTTACGTGTAGAAAATAATGTTTGGTATTATTCTCCCTTAAACCAGTTGGTATATACATACAAAGTTGATATATGCTCAGTCGGAAAAATATGCTAGACTGAGAAATCAGAAATTCCAATTGGTATTTCATATTTTCCGACTATCGTCGCTCTGACGAACTTGGGGTGAGACACCCCACATCCCCGGTGGCGACGGCCCTGCCTGGATCCCACGCCTTTAAGAAAGCGCTTTGCGCGCTCGCGGCACCTTCGTCGCCGTTTGGTATTTCGCCCAGGTTTGCCCTCCCCCCTTCAGATAAAACTACCACTGGTAGGATGAGTACTAAAAATGGACTGTATGACTTATAGATTGTGGCACCAATGGGTTGCAAGATTAATCGGCTGTAGGACCATAAAGCTGCCATCACGGTGGCATATACAATTCGATTTTAATAAACATCGGTAATGTGTTTGAAGCATGTACCCGTCACCGTCCAGTTCCACCGAAATATAGCCGAACTAGATACTTTGTAGAGGAAATTAAGCCGTAATTGTTAAATAGCGCCATCGCTTTGTCATCAAGTGCGTGCAATGGCAGCAAGTAATTTTACTGTAGCCAACTATAAATTTCCTAAATTGGACCCGTAAGTCACAAAGTTTTACAGTTGTCTTTATCCAACAGTAGCTTTATTGAAACAATTTGCATTTCTTTGCTTTTGATTCTCAGAAATTTACTTAGCAAACATTGGTATAAGGACTTTTTGAATTGCTTTCATGATTGTGCTTTTTGGCTCAGTAGAAGACTAAAACTATTCAGCACTAGTGTCAACAAAGGCATCCACGAATATCAAAAGGAAGTGCTTAATTGCGCCGGATGTTTGACCCAAACAAGGGTGCGTATGTTATGAAACTGGCCCAGTGTGTTCTTGACTTAAGTTGAATAAGTCCTTTGATTTTTGTATACTGTACAAAAAGTTTTTAAAATGGATGCTATAGACACCGAGGCGATGTAGAATTCTTCTCCATTCAAAGTCAATACAAAGTCAAAAGTGTGAAATTGACTGAACAATGTCTAGTGCAGTTAATAGTAGTGTAAAGTATAGTTGAGAGTCGAGTAGGGAATCGGTAGGGAATTCCCCATCTGATACGTTTCATATAGTGTGCCTTTGTCCGTCAAGTGTTTCCTCATAGCTAAATTTCAGCGCATCACAAACTTGCAAAGACTGGACATTTCGTAGTGTAAATGCCATGTTACTATTAATGTTTAACTTATTAATTGACCTTGTGACAGTCCATTTCTTCATGCCCTCTGCATCAGTGTGGGCCATAAGTAATAGTTTCAACTGTGGGCGGAGAATGAGGACGTGACGTCCGCTTCATGTGGCACATGATGTGATTTAGCGGCACGAGCCTATAGCCGGATTTGAAACAAAATAGGGAAATAGGATAGGAGTAAATGTGACGTTTTACAGGATCTGTTTCTCTTCGTTACCACCAACGCAGTGAATGAGGAAAATGGAACGAAAACAATTCATGATTTATCCGCCAGGAATAGCATACTATACATAGCTGCGCTCTGTTCTGTTGCCAAATAAGCTGGGTCCGCAGGAGGTAGAGTGGGTTATGCACTGGCACCAGCGTGTTTCTCAAACTGTCAAATGCGGTTCGAAATCCCGCTCGAGTAAGAGCGATATTCTCCAAGAAACTCGGTTTTCCTCCCACTTGACATGTAGGCTTGCCATTAAAATCCGCTAATGCCCAGCCGACCAAGTCGGTGACGCGCCGGACTGAAGCGCCCGTAGACAACCTTCTTTTAAGTCTATACTCTTCCCACGCAAAAGACGAAAAGACACTGGTCGTAAAAAGAAAGGTTAATAAATTTGATTGATGTAAGTGCTGGAACTTTACCCTATTTCGGCCCTGACCACACCACCCTAGATTCCCATTCTTGGACTGGCTTTGCCATAAACATAGGTTTAAATGCACGCGTTTCCACGTGAATATAAAACGCTGCTTATGTTAAATCAAGTCCGCTTTTTTATGCATGTGACAATATTTTTTCCTTGAAATATCGTATGCAATGAAGAAACTTCGAAAGCAAACGATATAATTAGGATGACTTTACTTACTCAGTTGAAAATGGATGACCAGTTCCTTTCATTTTAAATAGCTTTGAATCGAGAAACTTTTGGATGCGCATGTTGCGCAGTAGGAAGTCGCAGAGTCCAGGGAAACGGATTACGCGTGCAGGGGTGATTTTTACTATGACTGTTATAAACAATAAGGCAACAAATTTTTGTGCCATAACGAATGTTTGCCTGCAAAGTCGGACGTAATTTGTCTAGAGAGGCAACCAACTGTTCGAATGTTGAGATAGTGCTATGACTGTTGTGAAGAAACCTTCATAGCTTGCCGTAGAGTTTTCACTTAATCGGCGACAATTAGTTTGTGAGGCGCTAGGCTATAGATAAGCAAACTGCACGCCAGCAAAGCAGATTCCGCATTGAACCCATCGCTAGAGATGGCAAGTGGCCCCGTGTGGCGCAAGTCCACAGAGAGCCAACGCAGACCTAGCAAGTTGCCTCATTGCGGATTCTAGGTGATGGGTCCGTAAATTTCATCTGCGAGACAGGTAATTTCACCGCCAGCTTTGAACTGCTGGTGACCCCATTTCCGCTTTTGCTCCAACAAAACAAAGAAACCGCAGGCGCAGTGCAAGTAATATCCTCTTAATTGACGGTTTCCGAAAGAATATGTCCATATGTATGTGGATGCATTCAGTTAGGAATTAAATACTTCTAACAATTATCGAACAGCAGTTAGCTTACACAGGAAGCTTCAATCCCCGTGCTTATTTTGCTAAAATGACCTTCTGTGAATGAAGTGGTCGGCCCTCGCGTCAAACAGCTTTACGCTCATCAGTGAGTCCGTGGCGACTCTCTTGCTATCCTACACATGAAATTTTGGACCTACAGAAGTGACATCTTGAGACTATGTCTACTGCGGAGAGATCTGTCGTTCAGTTTGTTAAATGGTGTATTCTTACATGGGAAGGCAAACTACCTTCAACCTGGTCAATAGTATGGACCGACTCTTTCTCAAAAGGTGCAACCCACTGGCTTCTAATGGGGTTCGGAAATGATCTGAGAGATCAAGAAGTAACTCTCAGCTCCCCCGCTTGCTGATGGACTCACCCAGACAGCTCACAATGACTGGCCTTTAAATACTTATCTATATACTCGACGCATCGGTATTCCAAGAATGTAGACGTTTCAATGTGTGTCAGGACATAAAGGACACAAAGACTGGGAACACGTGACCCTTTCCCGCCGGTAACCTGTATGGCCAGTAGCCAGATTTGCTTGCTAACTTCAAAGAACAAAGCATTTCGAGGCAAGCTTAAGTTTCGAAACAAAAAATTTGACACTGTGAGATATCTTTTTTCCTTTTTTAATTCTGTGCTTTTCAAACCAAACAAAGCCCAGTCGAAAATAGTGTTTCAAAACATAGGGTCTTAGAAAATTATGATGCAGAAGTACACAATTATGCAAAGTTATGATGAAAACATGCTAGCATGTTAGTCCTCAAGGACATCCGTTTCATCTTTCAGTTTTCAAAACATGTTACCTTGTCCGAAAATCACTTAACTGGCTAGAGAGAAAGTAGATGACCTTCAGGCTCTCCCTTCAGCCGACTTTACAAAGCAGAAATTAAACTGAGCAGACGTACGTAAGCCTAAATCGGAAAGGATCATCACTTCGTGAGAGGAAGTTTTTTTGTGTTCAGCCAATAAGGGACTTTCCCCCTGACATCCAACTGACATTCATTTTACAGTCAAATAACATCTGATGATGGTTAGCGGGTTGTCGTTTTAAGTTATATATGGAACTTTCTTGAAACATTTTCTTAAGTATGTAACTCTCTAACATCCCTGGTTACAAATGAGTAAATGGAAAGGCCAAAACAATTAAACATACACAAACAAGAAACAATTTACCCTAGAATATTACACTAACTTTCTTGAGGTAGAACGATTCCAAAGCGCAAGTCTCATAACACAAATCTCCAAGTAAACCTATCTATGCAGTCAAATTGTCAAAGAGCCTTTCATGGAACATTTTCGAAACAAACATTTCTTTCCTCTCTAGACAGCTTCCCACTACTAAAATCTCGTTTTAATAATATTATTAAGTGCACATTACCTCCAGAACTTTTCGATGCAATATGGTGAAACAATAAGTTAAGAAACTGGAAAAATGGCCTGTTAATATAAGCTTTGATCGTTTAAATGATGAAAACGGAATTACTGGGTCTCTTTTAGGAGATTTGGCCAGAATAAAAGCATATCCCTGCGATTAACATACTTTATGATGGTCATCACTTTTCGCATAAAAAAGGAATACAGATATATTTTATAAGAAAATGGTTCCTCACTTGCTATCTGACCTAAACATGCACATACATTTTAAATGTATATAAGGAATATATTGCTTAATAAAATAAAAAGAAAAAATCTATACATATATTTTACATAAAATGTATACAGGGGCACGACCTGAATCTTTCTCTGTGCTACAAGCTTGAATATATAAATATTCTCCTCTTTCCAAAAAACTTTTCTTCATCCTTTCACTTTGTACAAATTGCAACAAAATCGTGTTATGTACATGTTGTACAAAAAAGAAATTAACTCAAACATTTTACATGTTTCCCCAGTGCCAAAGTAGAGGAAGCTCCCAAGAACTGATATAAGGACCAAAAAACTCAAAAACCTTTTTAACAATGCATACACACTCAGTTTCATTATTTCCTGAGTGTCGTGATGTAGACTTTTAGATCTGAACCAAGCGTGCAGAAAAACAAAAGTTGTTCACCAATGTTCCACTTACCCTAACCCCATCTTTTCCATGTATGCCCCCAACCTCCAACCCCTTCTATTCTCCCACCCCCAAAGAGTTCTGATACCAATCCATTATTTTTGTCACCACTAAAAAGTAATATTTTTAGTGAAAGTATTGAACAAAATTTCTTCTGATGAGAAAATGAGTAGGATCAGAATGAAATATGTTAAGTGTTATTTTAAAAAGGCACATAGAGTTATTTCACATCAGCTGCTTGCTTCCTATCAAAATACATTCCACCAGGTCCTTATACACAAGAGTTATTCCTTCCAAATGTTTTTGGTACAGTTACTTACAAAATGTTCTTAACTGCCTCAGCTTGATGAGAAGCTCCCTATGTCGTTTTTCAAGTTCCCTTTTCTGTAGAGCCAATCTCTCTTCCTCTCTCCTAAGTCCCTGCACAAATGTCCTAGACTTTTCTAAAATAACGACCTTGGAGGCCCTCTCCTTAGACTCTAACTCTGGAATACGGTCCCTCAATCTGAAAAATGCACTACGCAGATCTTCTCTTCGCTTCCTCTCCAAAACATTATGATTGACCCTCTTGTCACACTCTTCAGAGTCTGATGCCGAGTGGCTACTTGTGTGGCTGGAGCACCTGCTACTTGCCTTGCTACTGCCCCTGCTACTCGCAGGGTTGTACATGCTAGAGTTTCTTGACCTACTATCCAGACTCTGCAAGGCTTTCTTCACTTCCTCTGGATTGACACCGCTAGACTTTCTCCTCTTCGAATGACTGTGGGACATGGAAACCCCGACCCTGGAACGTTTCAAACTCTTGCTATTCTTGAAAATGTGATGTCGCGGCCCTGGTTTAGCATAGTCGTGCTCAGGTGAAGAGCTGACAGACCATTCATCTCGCCGTTTATGCCGATGGTGGGCCTGCTTACTGCTCGACTTCTTCTCCTTTGGAGTGTCATCACTGCTCTCTATTGTAGCAATCGTCACTACGTCAATTTCCTCCTCTGAAAGAAATATAAGAGCACACCACGATTAGGGTCAATTTTAGTATAAACGTGACATGGAGACGCAATTAAATGTGTAACCGACCTACTTAAAATGTACTGACCTTTGACAAAAACAAACTTGAGGAATTGAGAGTGTGAAGTACAGGTGGAAGTCAAGACATTACAAAGAACGAGACTATTGTTTATACAACAAAAGACCGGAAACGATACGACTGCGGCACAGGTGCGAAGATGTTTCCATTCAAGGCACGTGCCACCTGTCGCAAAATGTTATGCAAAATTATCGCACGCGCGTAAGGTGTTCACCTTATGTTTACATACATGTATAGACGCAGCACCACGCAATGGTCAATGTAAAAGTGACAACACTTTGACGACTGGAGCTTTTATACACATACATTTGTTTTTCTTTTAAAATATTCCTGTCGGTCGCCTATATTGAGGGTATTTAATACAACTGCTAGTTTGATGGGGGAAAATTGTGTTACAACTGCTAGTTTGATGGGAAAAATTCAAGAGTTCGCAAATTTGGGGCTGATCAGGGGCACAAGGACCCATCGAGAAAGTCGCCTGTTATCGATTTTACATTGCAATGACCTAAACCTTTTTTGAAATCTCCTGTATGGACTTAGTAGTTCCACCTCTTTATGTGAAGCATTTCTCTCCTTTCCACCAATAGCCTACACCCCTTCTCACCCATGTACCTCCCCCACTCCTCACCAATATACCTCCCCCACCCCCAGAACAGTATATATACATTAAGAAAACATGGGTTATGACTTCAATTTACTTGACATGGGTATGGTACATATGAGTAACTATTGTATCAAATCTTAAAAGTCATGAAAATTGTCAACTTTGGGAATAAAGGACAAAACAGGGCAACATGTAGAGCATCTTCAGGGGCCATTGCCCTCCTTTGCCCTTAAACTTATGTTTATGTTTGCGATAACTTCAGCTACAAGCACAAATAATGAATGTCATTTTAAGATTTCCATTATGTTACCCATTCAGAACTTTCACTTAACACAAAAGTCACAGTGGTGTTACAAGAACAAGTCACATACAGTTCCCGCGCAACTCCCACCTATAAACCTATTAATATACTTCTGAATTATTTCGAACTCCGCCTTATCTGCGAATACCCCACTTCAGACACATCAATGCACTTGCTACCTGCAGCAATTTGCACTTAGCCAGACACACACGAGCCTCGGCAAATTAAAATTTCCAGTCCACGTCCATCTGTTGACTGTATATCGCCCTAACCCGTGCAGCTAGCAACTCCCTGCTTAGTGTATGCCTTATGTACTTATGTACGAGTAAATCTTGGCATGCATTATCAAGTCTGTAGCGGTCTACCAGTATAATCTAACAACCAACGGGGCGTATCATGACGTCAGTACTACGAGCCGGTATATTGCGCAATCTTTCATGTGGGTTCTGCAATAAAGCTACTGCTGGTAGCTGACAAATGAGAATTTAACGCTAATCCTTCTGTGGTGGAAATTGCACACAAAACTGACTGCAAAGGCGTTTGCTAATTGGTCTCCAGACTACCTTTTATCGTAATGGTCTGGATGTAAACTGCCTAGATGTCTAAATGGGAAGGAATAATGGTAGATTTAATTCAAAAAAAGCTGAAACCATAGTCTACAACTTACCTGAATCTGAAGGTGTTGTGGTCCCTGCCATACTGAGATCCAGGTGTGTCTCGGTTATAGACAATGGGTATGGAAAGACGGCTGTAGGATCTACACAGTCCGAGGGTTGACTACAATCACTGTAAACATTGTCGCAATCTACCTTTGCATTGTTCGCTTTAACTTTTTCAGTGTCCTTCTGTAACAGTTTTTGAAAAGCACTCCACATACAGTCTTGTATTAAGCTTGTATTTACTGCCTTGAGCTTTGAAGTGTCTGTGAGACGACTATGGGAAATGGTTTTGTGAGCACTTTCAGTGTTCAATGCTATCCTCTCTTCGGGGTTCCATAACACTTGCCCATCATCAAAAGAGTCTTGGCCTAGCACCATTGATGAAAGTTCAGATGCAAAACTGCTTGCGGAACCAAATGAGTTTGATGCACTGTCTTCAAATGTGAGGTTCAAGAGTGTGTTCATTTTGTTCTCTGGGCTTACTGGTGGTGTTGGATACAAACTGTCTTCCATCTCAAACTTGCTCCATATATCCTCTCCAGGTGTAGTGGTGCCAGAGCCGCATGAAAGAGAATCCTGGAATTCCTCCATTGAGGGTTCGAATGGTCCGAGACTAAGGCGACCACAGTCTATTCGTAAAGCTTGAAGTGTAGCCATTACTGCTGGAATAGAGGAAAAAATACTTTTTCACAATTTAGCCCTATCCAATTCTCGATAACATTAAGACCTAGAAAATACAAGGCCTTGGCCGAGGCTGCTGGTTTAAAACAAGAAGCACATCAAAAGCACATCAAACAATGTAGCCTAACTTTCATACTGAAAAGAACACCAGCCCCAAGTAGGTTGAGCTGTGGACCTCGGTCCTAGGCCTATGTCTGCATTCTACTTGCGACGATCTCTGAAAGCCAAAGAATAACAGGCTTATCATTGACGTTCTTTCAGCCTTAGCCTATAGCCTACTAGGGACTAAGTTGCAGGTACTCTGGGCTACGGATTACAAGATTCCTTAAACAAAGCACCACTCCACATCACATATTAACACAAAAGAAAGCCGTTTAGCTTACCCTGTTAAGATCACAAATATGTTAAAGGCCTACAACAGCTTTGAAAATGCTTCCACCTGAGGTTGTTCTTACTACGGCCCTACCTTATGTTACAAATTACCGTATCAGCATATCCTACTCCTAGTGCATAATGACCATATTTCGCATTAAGTCCTGAGGCAGGACAAACCCTCACAGTTAATAACATTCAAAATCTACTAACCTCGGTTGGCCAAATTGTAAAACAGCCTTCAAATCAGAAAACTGGTCACTAGAAATATGTTCGCACGTATAAATCCCAAGTTAATCCAAATAGGTTTCAAATACTTCAGAATTGTTACTCGAAATAAACCTGTAAGAGAAACTCATTCGCTAATATTGCTAAATACCGACATGAACCAGCTATTGTGCAATTCACACTAACAGAATTTAAATGGCACTATGCATACTACAGTATACTACACATCATTCATCTTGTTGCACTCGGCACATTATGGCGGGAAATGCCAGACAGATTCATCCGCTGTAAAATGATCACAACCTCTACAATATTTTCGACTAAAGTCTAAGTTTATTTTTACCCCTCTTACTTTTTTCATTAAATTTTCTTCTTATAATTAACATCTTTGATTCAATATAACGCTAGTTAGTGGGAAAATTGTACACTAAAAGGAAGGCTAAGTTTTACCGGCACATGAATATTGACTAAACTTTCCCGGTAGTAGGCGTGTTCCTCTAGCGGCGGGAAAACCTGGCTTCAGCGAATCACAGGCAGGGATTTTCTGATTCACTCTTGGTTCTTCCACTGTGTAGTAGGGGGTTTAATTGTTTCACTTAACGAGCACAATGACAGATTACTAACACGTAATTCCTACGGCAAGTACTTAATAAGGCGTTGCAGAAATGCTGGACTTCGCAACTGCACACTAATGTTACATACGCAAGATCCCTGCCACTGAGGAATAAACTGAATGGGACAATTTTCACTACCTAGGTTAATAAAAATGTATTTATAACAACGATCACAAATGACTAACTGCGGAAAATTCGCTAGCTCTTCATATTGTTCAGAACAGCACTTCATGCGAAAAAAAAACTGCGACTCTCTTATCTCATGTGATGATTAAGCTTCCCTAAGTCACATCAAAGAAAACATTAATTTTGTATCATTATGTCAAAAACTGCATGTGGTTATTTCAGCGTGAATAGATTGATATTGCATGATATCATCAAATTGTTGAGGGAAACTAAGGGAATCAATTGACATATTCATTCTTTCGGTAATTTCTGCTCATGAAATTGTCAAGTGAACTTCACCGCACGAAACCAGGCTGAAACTTGCATAAGTTGAACATGAAGGCTTTCGGGGCCTGCTTAAAATGGGGCTCCGACAGAAGACAAAAAGACCAAAAATTTCTTTAGCAGGCTTTCGAATGTATTATAACTGTGGTTCAACACCCCAGACTCGATATCCCACTTGTTGGTTCAAGCTGGAACACTGGTGGACATTCGTGAGTAAAAGTTGGGGGACGGGGATGGGGAAACAAACAAGAGAGAGGTCAATAAAGGGGAAATGCTGGGCGGAGCGCATTTTTGCTGTTGACTAGGGGACCACAAAAGACAATGTCGTAACTTCTCCTCATACAAAGACAACTGTCATGAAGTCGATATAACTTGTGACATGCGCACCTGCGACAGTTTGGACACGGGCATCTCATATTTAGGCTGGGGACATATAGTCCGTTTTCACGTGACCTCCGGGCTGCAACCACGGAATGTCTACTAAACCCTTTACCTTTCCTGTTTTTCTTGCCTTCTTTTGCATTTTTTAAACAAAATTGAGTCACCGATTAATCTGTCACACTAACTATGAACTCCGCATTATTCTTTGACAAAGTGGACCTATGATAACTCGGGATGACAAAAATAAAGTTTAATGTTTAAAGACAGACACTCATCAGCCCGAACTACATTTTCATGTATGAAAGCAAAATTCTCAATTGGTGATTGCTCCTTGATTGACATCAAATTCAAAAATGCAGAGTAGCTCACATATTAACACGCTGGCATCATGCAGAACAGGTGTTCTAATTACACATCGTGGCCTTGTATATACATGCTCACAAGGACATGCCCTCAAGCAATAACTTGGTTTGTGTCTGTACTAGGAGGAGATAAAGATAATTATGGGTCTGGGAGGGGCTAGAAGTGACTTAGTAGGGAGAATTGGAACTTTCTGGGATGAGAAAATTTGTCCTTTACATCAGCCCGTAAGTGACCAGCCAATAATCCCAGGAGTCTTCGTTTGTTCATTTTCCGACATTAGTCCTCCTGTGGACTGGGGGTTGTAGAGTATGCCTTCGGTATTCCCAACCTGTCGTAAGAGGCGACTAAAGGGAAGGACTTTCACCGTATTTGAAATGTATTTGAAACCGAACTTGAACTTGAACCGTATTTGAAACCGTGTTTGAACTTTACTTTTATATCTAGTTGACACTATATAACATGATTCGTGTTGGTGTGTTGTTAAATCTCATCTAACTAACTAACTAACTTAATAACTAACTAACAATTTCATGAGGGTACAATTCACCTTTTTTTCAAAGGATTCTACCTCTTCCCGGGGCTTACTTTGATGAATGATGAATTTTGGCATCAAGTCGTCACTTGTATTTTGAAGACGTATACATGGCTTTTACTCCCCCTCCCTCCGCCATACATGAAAATGCACAACCCCTGTTATAACCTACAGAGCGTTCACGGGATACGGGCGCAATGTCACCAGCAGAATATCACGGCTAATACGACATGAAGTAGTCATGAAAGTAATTCGTTGGTTAATAAGATAATCGAGTTTCCTTTTGGTTTCAGCGTGGATCTGTAATGGCTGCAGCCAGTACAGCTTTACAGCTTACCAGTTGTCACCCCTCCCCCTCCCTTGTTCCCTGACTGGACTGCATGATGGAAGCGAACATTCTGATGTTGTCACTTCGGTAAGCAGGGCAGAATTATTTTTAACATGTGACAGGTGGTCGTTAGCAAAAGCAGTTAAAACTATAGGGTATCTTTCCCCTCACTCATACCCTACGGAGCGGACTCTGCTCAGCTCCTCAGCTTCCCAAACCGCCTATGCCATGTATAAATCAGGGAGTTGCTACTCCCTGGTATAATCAACAGCATCGGTGTTCTACAGTACAGGCAGTTCACTACGCGATTTTGCCTGATCATCTGCAGTGGTAAGCAGCGGAAATCACGAATAAATCCATATCTTTAACATCATAACATGGTAAATATTGGTACATTCCAAATGTGATAAGATCTTGATATGTTTTCATTCTGTTCAATCATTATGGACAACCTGGTTCTTCAATACTGTTTTAGCTATAGGGAAGCTGTTATACACTATATAGCCCTAATATATACCGTCAGATAGTACGGCGTGTTCAGGTAGCACACCAC
>WURT03046555.1:0-14490 GCA_009936505.3 Holothuria glaberrima
ACTTTGGGTCACAAATGCAGTAACTTCTTTTGCTGATATCTTGAGTAATACATGTCCGATTTGAATGGAAGTTTCACTAAAATGCATAGATTTAGTTCCTCTTTCACATATGGAAAGTAAATTTTTGCTTGAACCCTTCTTTTAATGCTTGCATCAAGCATCCCTCAACATATAAAAGCTTGATTATTTATGCAAAATTTTCTTTTATACATTGCAAAGCTTCAGTCACTTTCAACTTCAGATGTAGATGGATGAAAATAGCTGTTGTCACAATTCTCAAGTTTATTTTCAATGAATCAGCCATTGCAAGCTATAAAACCGAACACATGCCTACCATTTGTTATTAGGACTCTTAAAGAAGGGGGAACAAAAGACATAATATCCCTCCTCTACTCCCCCTCCCCATTTTCAAGGGTTGGGGGTATGCCCCCGCCCTTCAGGCTAGCGCTGTTGACGTCTAAGTTTTCATTCGATTACAAAAGCGTCAATTCATCACGAAAGTTCCATTTGTAACAGGTGATGTTTTGATAAGATGAAAGACATACACTCATCACCCCAAAGTATAATTGTAGGGAATATCAAAATTCTCAGTTGGTGACTGCTTTTTGATTGACAGCAAAGTTTGAAAATTCAAAAGATGCAGAGCAGCTCACATTCCACACAATGCATAGCCTTGTATGCTCACCAGGATAAAATAGGTTTGTGTCCGCACACGGAGGAGCTTATATAGTTATGGAAGGAACTACAAGTTGCATAGTTGTGAGGATTGGAACTGTCTGGGATGACGAGAACTGCCCTTCAAGTGAGTTGAAGCCTCAGGCATGTTATACCAATAGACCGTATATCATGCGATCACTTGGTATCCCGCAAGGTCGCCACTGCACATCCATGGACCTCCAATGAATGGAAGCTTTGTGCTATGCCTTTTGTTTTTAATTCAGTCATATTAGGCTAGGATTAGCTAGACTTACAGCCTATAATCAAACATGACTGCAAAACAGGTTAGGAGCAAGCGTGTGCTACTGGTAGACAAAGATGGAGAATGGTACCAACCCTTTTTGTAGTCAGCCTGAGGGTCACAGCCTGCCGCGAGGACTTGTTTTCTCTTTCGTCTTCAACTCTTCACTTTGCGTTCTACTTCAGGGAGTAAATCACCCTGATTCCCAATGAATATGAGGCTTCTAGAATAAAGTTTTACAAATTCATTATATTTTCCTTTTTCCTTCTGCAAAGGTCGCTGTACCATCCCCAAAGGGACACTAAAAGTGACCAGCCTCCCAACTTCAGACCTATCTAGAGCCTGTCATGCGTGACCCGCTCTACACTAGCTGAAAAGCAGGGCTGGAGGACTCGATTCCGGACTCGACCTCGAGTCCGGACTTAAGTCGCCTTTTTTGGACTCGGACTTGGACTTGGACTCGGGATCCCAGGACTTGGACTTTGACCTAGACGTGGGCTCTCTGGACTCGGACTTTGGCTTGGACTTGAAGTCGAGTCTGTCAAGTCCAGCCTTTTTCTTCATCACATTTAATTTCGTAATCCACCCAGAAGCAACAGCACTCAACATGTACTAGAGCTTTGTTTTCCTTGATATAGCATACAGCAGGCCTACTGTAATTATGACAGTAATCCTACTGTACCTTCTGACATACTCCAGCTGCAAAATTTAATTGCTATGGCAACATTGTTACACATGCAGGGCAGCTCAACATGAGTTTGTGTACAACTGAACCACAATTGTATTCAAAATTCATTTAAAACTGCCAGTGGACAGGTCATAATACCAAAGGGGTTGAGTGACTGCAGCGCTGCTGCCCTAGTTTTTGTTTAGTTTATTTTTTATTTTATTTTATTTTATTATTTTATTGTTATTGTTATTTTATTTTATTTTCTTGTATTTTATTTTAGTTCATTTTATTTTATGTATTGTACACATTACAGTTTGATCAGGAGTAAAATCCAGTCCCGTAGCCAGACAAGGTACTGAAGGGGGCGAAAAAATTTTTCAGGGGGCCAAATGTGTACAAATGTATGAAGTCAATGGCAACTTGAAAACTTTCTAGGGGGAGGAAAATTCAAGGGGGCTTGGCCCCCTTGCCCCCCCCCCTTAACTAAGGGCCTTATAAAATCTGATGAAAACCAGTGCATCCTTAGATTCAGATTCTATTTTACCCAGTATTTTGCCTAATTGTTTTAGTCTTATTGACTAAAGATTTCACAGGAAAATTAAATTTTAAAAAAAGAACATTTCCAGAATACTTGTTTCTCATGTGTATGTTTATGAACAGGAAGACGTACAATGAGATGAAACCATTCTAAGGTGAGGTTGTGACAAAGGAGCCCTAGCTGTATGGTCTCTGTGGCTATAGCCAAAGATATATGAAATGGTTGTGCAGAGAGCATATTTTGATCAGCTTTTTACTATAATTTCATGTGGTTTTTCTAATTTGTTTGGTCAGTTTGTAGTAGCATATTGAGCTTAGTGCATTAAGCCTTCAGAACTCAATACCAGAAAATACTATACTTGTTTTACAATTTTGGACTTAGACTCGAGAACACTGGACTCGGACCTGGACTTGAACTTATGTACTTGGACTCGGACTTGGACTCGAGCTTGATGGACTCGACTACAGCCCTGCTGAAAAGAATACTAAATAAATATGATACTCGTCAGCAGGTCGAGATCTAGTGACATACATATCCATTAGTCATACCGATGTAGGGTGCTGGTCACAGAGTTCAGTCAATAATATTGACGTCGTAGGAGGTATGTGCATATTGAAAAATCGCATCAACCCGCAACCCCCCCCCCCCACGTACCTTCCACAGCATATTTACTTCCGGAATACTTTCACAATGTTTATACACATTAACGAAGACACAGACCCATTACCGAGGTATTGTGCAAATAAAATCTTTTATTGGTTGATTGATTTCTCTCGGTAAGAAAAGGATATCCTGAAAAATGTCACATTGTGTTGGTTGGAGAAAAGCATTTGTCGCGTCACGTTTTTCATTGCCTTCAAATTCATAGCGTTGTGGATATAAGGGTACATAGGATTATGCCCTAAGGAACATAGGGGTAAGTAGAAAGACTAAAAACGAAAACATGCCCTCAATCAGAGTTACCCTGACTTCCGTGATAGTTTGGCATGGACGCTGAGGATGAAGCTGCGTTAAATACATCCATATAGAGAACAGTATAGGCTGCTAAGCATTTGACTTCTATTCTTCATAGGCCAGGATATATTTTACACAAAGAATCCTAAATTTTGTGGATATAGTCAGCAAAGATCTAGAATTCTGATTATCCTAGAAGCACAAACAGCTTTACGAAGTACGAGTATGTATTTCTGTTAAGGCACGTTCACAAAGTAGAGAAAACGAAGACTCTTTTTTGCAGTTTGGTTAAGAATGTATTCCAAGACTTATGAAGAAAAATCAAATCACGGAACATAGCTAAGCGTCGATCAGGTGGTGCCCTGAAAGATTTTGTGACGTCACTCATGACTCTGCCAGTGAATTGCTGCCTTTGACAAAATGTGAAGAAGTTTTGCCCGCTTAGGCGCTTACTACTGTCAATGGTATACTTTGACAAAAAAGAGCAGGAGAATTGCGAGAGGTGTCAAAAGATCCCAAAATAAACAATGCTTTGTTCAAAGATTCCAACATATTGAATGATTAGATGCAACTTTCAAGGTGTCATTTCCGGATATCTGGGAAGCATTTCTGCAACAGTTTTCTTTGTACACCCGGCACCACGTAAATACATTTCAAGATACGCTCTTGTCCATAATATAGTTGGAATGAGAAAGGTATGCTAAGTGTGTGCTACAGAGGCGTAGTAAGACCCTCTGGGGCCATGGGTAAGGAGAAGTGAGGGACCCCAAAACCAATGGTATCATCACAAACCCAATTGACATGCCAAGATGATCCCACAGAACTGACAGTCATAAGAGTTGACAATGAATAGGGAAAGTCTGGCAATGAATAGGGAGGATATGCCCTTCACTGCCACTTAATTTTATGTTCTTCTCAAGGTTGACTGGTACTGGGTATATTATGACAAGGGTTTCTTTAAAAGAACTCATTTGTCAATAATATTATTGAAAAAATCAGATTCCATGGAAAATTTACACCTTTCTCGATATATTTTTTGTCAAATTTTACCTCCTAGAACGTTATAAATGATAGAAAAAAGTAGGCAATAAATCACAATAACTGAACACCTGTTCGACAGCTATTAAACTTACTCCCTGCCGTAAAAAGAGTTGGCACCACAGAATTCTGTTGTTAGCAATGACTTGGTAAATAAGGTGGAATATTTGTAAAAAGATCTGCTAAGGTCAATAAAACTCACGTGGGGGAGTAGGTACAGCTAGGGAACGCCTCATTTATGAGGTTTGCTTTATGACTAGATAGATTTAAGGCTGAGGGGTATTATATTTGTTTGTACGACTGTGTCTTCTGTGGGAACAACTTTCATGCAGAAGCCCTTGCTATACCCCAATAGATAATGTATATTAATGTATTTATGCTATTATGCAAGAACCTAGTATGTCTAAGTACAAAAATTGTGCATCATGGCCAGGCCCAAAACCCAAAAAGATCTTGGTCGGGGCCTGGACCCTGGGGTCCCTGGACATTGTTCACATTGTTCACCCGTTTGCTTTGCTCCTGGTGTGCTAGAATAACACCAACATAGCGACGGCTAGTCAGAATAACCCTTAAACAAGGGTTTGCTTTATTTGGGCTCTTTTCTAGACTTATCGGGCCCTACTTGAGAGCTTAGTTACCGTACGCCCAAATGGCCCGACACGGCCCCTCACCGCGGGAGTTACCTTGACTGCACTACAGTAGGACAGCTGAACTTTTGTTGTTCTAACTGATAAAGACTTAACTCGAGTAGGCCTACAAAAGTGAAAAAACATATGGTAGCCTGATAGGAGAGGTTTGATTTCTCTAGGGAATTGTTGACCGCCGAAAAATCGGGGAAAATGTATCACTTCCTCTCTGCTTTACTTCAACCACGTGCATGCTTATTGAAACTGTGAACCCACTGGCTCGTACTTTTTAATAAGTGTCTCCAAGTCAGGAAAACCGCATGCAATGAATATTAAGTCTCAAATCAGAGATAAACGAACTAAGACCTCCAAGCAAGGAAACAAATTATATAGAATATTTCGCTACCTCAGTAAATACAACTTCTACCCTGGGGATTTGTGATTGATAAGTCATACTGTACTAACCGATGAATCTTTATCATGGCTTGTACATTGAATTAAAAGCCTTGACGGAAGTAAAGTGTTTAACGTCAAATTTAGTAATTACTTTATATATATTCTTCACTCTAAACAAGGTTGCTCATCAAGCGGACCTTGTGTAAAGTGTATTGTAACCGGACACCATCTCAAATTTTATACACATTTCGTTACAGTCGAAGGGTAACAAATCTCACCCCATGCAGACAGTAAAAACTTTTCCAACTAGGTTTACTTCCAGCCCTTCCTCCATTTTCAAATAGAACACCTGTTTAGTGCACATCACATGCAAAGCAACAATAGCCTCTCCTGAGTTAAAATATACCCAGGGCGGTGTGAAGGCTCTCTGGGTATATTATCTGTACAAGTGGCAGACCAATCAGAGTGACTATGAATTTATGTCATCACAGTGCAGTCACCAATTGTAGCTAAAATTATATGGCTATTTCTGTATATGTTTGGGGATGTCACAGCCCCTTTAAACGTTTGTTTCATCACGTCAATCTGCTAACTTTATAGCTTGCTACATGAAACTGAACAAATGTCTCTGCAGGCCACACTGCCGATGGCTTTACCTTGATGGTACATGTCGGCTACAGCCCAGGGCATCTTCTCATAAAGGTATTTTTCATTTAAATAGTTTTAAAGTTAAAGGAAAGATTTAAGCAAAAATTAATTTTTACATGTGAAAGAAGAACTACATTTTACCAATTTTGTGAAAATTTCATTCAATTTAGTTCTCGAGACATCAGCAAATGAAAGTACTACATTTGTGACCCAATGTGAGCTTGAAGCAAGGGCAGGTTATATCACCTCCTTACATTGATGTTTCCTTTGGTTTGTTTTTTCAGTCTGTTGTGTTGACCTTGAAGTTAATAGGGACAGGAGCTCCCCACTGGGAATTTGAAGTATGTAAAATTCCCGTGTCTCTCATGCATTTGCATTGCGATTTCATGGGATTATGGAGGAGAAAATTGGTTGTAAAGTTTAAAGAAAAACAAAAGAGTATTCATAAATGTGAAGATATTTCATATGTGCTTGCTTCAAGTTGACTTTGGCTTGAAAATGTGACAACTTGATAGAGAACTACACATCGGATTTCAATGCAAATTTCACCAGATAGCTTAGCATTAGTACCCCTCTAACATATTACAACTTCATTTGAGCCTAGACCCTTCTTTTAAGTCTGTTACTCTAAATTCAACTTTACAGACGGTTGCTCTCGTCACGGTGTGATACTAAGGTGCGGCTACACATGCAACTAATTTATCGTGAGTCGGCAAAACAGCCGACTCACGACGGTCGGGGATGTGATGTTACCAGGGGCAGATCCAGGATTTTGAGAAAGGGTGGCGCACACACCGTCTGACGAAAGCCGACGAGAGAGCGTCGAAGGCGCGAACCACGGCGGGGGTTGGGGGTCCTCCCTCAAGAACATTTGAATTCTAGATGCGCTTAGATGCGATTTCCCAGCATCTGGGAAGCATATTTTCCATATCTATTTGCTCATTTGCTCAGGCAAAAAAACAATCGTTGGTCAAAAAATCGTTGGTCATCGAAAAAAGGGGGCGTGCGCCCTGTACGCGTCACTCTACTAAAAATCTACCGGTTACCGCACAATGAGACCGGTACCCTTTTGAAAACGTTGAAGAGCATTGTCATACACAGCGGAAGGCAGCAGGGGTAGTTGTCCCCTCACACACACACACACACATACACACACACCAAAATATTCCTGTGCACGACCATGTTTAATTTTGATAAATTGACTAACTCACCCTGAAATCGGGAGTAGCTTGAAGGTTTTCTTTTTCCGACCACTACATAAATCAGTAAAAATATTTGTAGAAACCAGCAATGGGAAGTCACATCCATCGAATGACTTATCTCACTCTGTCAAAAAGAAAGGAAATTATTAAGTATGGTAAAGTGAAAACTTACTAAGTCTAATGCATGAAGTTAAAAGATTGAGAATATATTGTAAAGAACCATGTGTTACAAGAAAGTGTCCCATATTTCCATTGGCATACGGGTCTATTTTCAATTCAAGGATTGGCCACTTTTACCCGAAATTGTGATGCCTGTTTGCACCAAAATGTCAAATATTGTGGGCTGCAGCCCCCCCCCCCTCCTCGTAGCCTGTACTTGTGGGTACTTCTTACCCTGGCAGGTTGCAGTAAAAGACCCAGTTTGCGTTTATAAGCCGTTTGCATAAGCAGCAATGTTTTGAGCACATATCATTAAAGTTTAAGTGCTGTGTACACTCTATCGGTTCCCGTATAGTGGCTCTAATAGACTCCCTTACATTTCACGCGCTTCAGTGACATGGCACTTAGGATGTAAGTAAATATTCTTAGGGCACGAATACCGACTGCATGGTCAAGTGGTTAGAGCATTCGACTTGCAGCTTTAAGGTCGGGGTTCGAATACTGGCCAGGTCATATCAAACACTTTAAAAATGGAACCTACTGTGCCAATGTGCTTGGTGCTCAGCATACGCAATGGAGTAGGGAAAACAAGCCAGTAGGCCACAACAGGGAAAAAGGCCGTGGCCAGCCCTACTTAAACCAATTTGGTTACCAACTGGGCCGTAAAACCTCATCTAACCAATCTAAGGCACGAATGCCTAAAGTTCGGTTGTTTTGCCACTTTGTTTACGCGTTTGCATCTGTGCTTCACTTACCTCCCCCTCCCCCATCAAACATGGCGGTCTTTTGCGGTACCATTCGAAACGTGACGTGGGGTGAAATGGGTGTAAAATCATCTACATATTCCTGATATTCCATGGTGTAAGTAGCCTATATTGATGTACACCAAGTTGTTTTGCTTTCTCATATCAGCTTACAAGATATATTGAATAAATGATGGTTCTCTCTAACATTTAGGTTATCAACGATAAACTACTCCTACTTAAGGAGGATCATATATCAGCTTGTAATGTCAAAATAATATAATATTCGTACCCCTTCATATGGGATACGGTAAATAAACTAGGAAAGCCAGCAATAGCTTGCAACGACGAATCGTACCACGTAATATTTCATTCTCCTCAAAAAGTATATGGTATTCCTCTACAGATCTCCGGAGCCCCCTTCCTCCCATCCTCCCCCACCCGTCATTCCATCGAGTAATGCGCATCCATTAGTTCACGACCCTCGGTAACCATAATTACCTGACAAAAAACTTCTGTCTGTCTGGTAATCATAATTTTAGTGACATTCTAACATTAAAGACATTCTGACCAAAGAAACGCTAAATTATAAGTAACTAACAGGAACGGATAAACTGAGTATAGTTATTAAAGGGGCTTTTTGAGTTGGTTCACAAAATTCGTGATTTTTTTCACAACTGTTGAGATTTACTCACAACTTGATGGTAAATGATCAAACTAAGAGATTCTGCACATCTGACTCACAACTGAAATGACAATGATAGGGTAATTAATGATTATAATCATTTATTACAACTTTGTGACCAGACACTTTTTACCATTATGTAGTAATCATATGCAATCCCTTTCCACAAAAACAATACAATTTCTCACATTTTCAGTAACTGTAGGAAGTGAAACATAAGTAATGAGGCTAATTAGAAGCATTGCCATGCAATGATTTCCTTCAAACTTGTCACAAAAATAATCGATGTCAACTCAATGAGCCCCTTTAAAATTTCTATGAGAAACTGAGATAAAAAATTATAGCAGGCTTTGACAAATTCTGTTTTGAATACTTACCAGAAAGGGTAGCTGTTTTTCTAAATCCACTTACCTGCATGAATATTGACTTGCCCAATCCAAACCTACAATACACCTACGTCGTAGAGACCGATTCGTATTTCAAAATTTTTGCGAGCTATAAATCTATAAGAACCTTTCATGTTCATCCTTTACTATTCGTGGCCAATGTCGGACACAGCTCAGAGTTGAACAATGTTCAACTTTCATAGCTTTTTATAGCGCAATACCGTATACTGAAGTGACGGTATGAGCCGACCTTAATTATGGAAGTTCCTAATCGACGTTTCTACACAGTCAAAAGCACCAGTTGTTTTGTAGCCCATACATGATGTATTTATGATTGCAGATATATAGAAGTCTTATCGATGCTTGGCAATGCTATTGTGGCTGAATAAATATGATAAAAAATTACTGTTTAACAAGAGCTAATGGAAATACTTTAAGAGCATTATAACTTAACTTGTACGTACACAATAAAGTTCTTACACTTTTTGATCACAGTGTGTGTCATTTGGGGCATTTGATTATTAAATGACAGTTATGGCGAATTTGTAATTGCAAATGTAGGTTTTTCTAACAATGCGTTTGCTCTCTCTACCTCTTCGGGTAACGATATTGAGCACTTAACTGACTGAGTGACCTTTTCGCTTGCCCAGGGCTAGTGGGCGATGGATTATTTATAATACCTGGTTAAACCACCAAAATGATTTTTCATCCCAACGATGTATTTCCTGTTCTGACGTTCTCTTACATGACTTTCTTGAAAACCTACTCTGCTTAGTTTAGTTACTCTCTTTTTTAATCCAGGAGCTGGATTCCAGTTTCTGCGTTAATGATGCAGACGTGAGAAAGGTTGTAGTGCAACTGTAACATGCCCTCTTGAGATTTTACTATACTATTAAAAACAAACAAATTATTGTTTATTGGCAGGCCCTTTATGATACGCACAACACCAACGTAGATACACTGAAAACTGAACTTTTTTGAACACATATGCAGAGCCCCCCCTTCCTCCTTCATATAACCTGCAAGCTTGGGGATTTATAAGTCTTTCTCTGTTTTCTACCATTCAGAAAAGAAACTGAACTAACTCTTTTTCAGTTAGGCCTAATCTAAGCTGAATGAATATCCACAATTGACCCCCCCCCCTTAAAAAAAATAAAAAATTACCTCCAAGTTGTCTGATCAAATAGCAAAAATTCCACTCTTCAGTTTACAGGTTGATGTTATAGAAAGAAACATTCGAGTTTTGTCACGGTGTCATCCCTCTGTCCAAATGACAATGCTTGTAATCTACCATCTATTAGGATATCTGTGTACAAATCAACTCATTAAAGCTGACTGAATCACACCTTAGCGATACATCCGATGATGCTACCTACGTCAGTACTGGATTCCTGTTCCTTAACTGTTAACTGTCTACCTATCTTCTAATATTCTTTGACATACATATCTAGACATGAAACATTTTCCAAAATTAGACGGTGATTAAAGCCAGATCCGTCTAAGAATAAGGGAATATCCTGCAAGCAACACTACGAGAGGAATCAAGCTGGTTGTTACGGGATCGAAAGAACGAAAACCACCGATGGTCTCTCCATGCATAGGTAGCTCTGCCATCTTTCCCAACAAACTCGTCCGCTTGAAATGACTAACGAATTCTTTACCTTCCTTTCGTAAAATGCGTGAACTCCTGACCTTACTGATGATAAAAGATGAATTTCTCATTTGACATACTGCCACAATCTTTTTATCTAGTACGTAACTCATCATTACAAGTTCGACGCCAAAGGGAGCAGGATCCCCCTCCCCCTCGAAAATAATTCTCCCCCATAGAAAATGAAAAATTACCATGGTCGCAATGCGTTTTAGTACATTTCTCCCCCCCCCCCGGCCCACCAAAAATGAAAGGAAAATTCCCCCTCCAGAAGCTATGTCGCCCCCTTCAGTACCTTGTTTAGCTACAAGCCTGCATTAGAAATGGCCTTTGGTTAATTTCAGTCTCTGATTTCTCTGTTTTCTACTTGTTTGTGTCAAAAACTACGATGAACATTGTGGTAGGAAAGTAAATAGCCATCATTGTAACATTAAAGGGTGAGAAAATATTACTGCAACGGCCACTTGACTTCAAAACTTTTATGAAAGTCAATCCAGCAACTAGTTTACTTCGAGTGCACGTAACTTAGCTATGTATAGCCAGGGAGTTGTTAGGACTCCCTGGTATAGCCATATTAACATTGTAACTTGTAAAGTGTAGCTTGCCTGCACCAGCACCAGTCGTCAAGTATGGGAAACCCACCATTTTCAGGAGCTAGTGTTCGTTTTTGAATGAATCTAAATCGTATTTGGACAGGCCGTTGTGATGAAGTAGCGATCGGCTCAAAGACCGCTTAATGAAAATAATGCAATATATTCATTTTATTCTAGTCTTCTTTATTGAGGACGGTACGAAGATATTTCTCTTCACTGCCATTGAATGATGGGTGGACTATTTATTTGAATTGGCCGCCGCAAAAGTTAGTTAAATAGCGGAGACCGTTCCAAGTAACGGGTGTTTCTCTAGGAACCGGCCCGAAACGGTCCAAAATTAACCCTTTAAACGATTTGGGTCTACAAGCTTCGACTTTGAAAACTGAGCTCTATCATGAAAAGGACGCATCATTTCATTTGATTGCGTCAGAATTATAGCTATGAATATTCAAAATTGAAATCTGAATATTGTTTGTTTGATTATAGAATATTTAACGGCGTCAATGAGGTGTTGGAGAGCTCTCTGCAACTTATACCAATGTTTGCTAAGAAAGAATTTTTTCTAAACAACTTCAATAGGTATCAGAAAACCAATTATTTGGAATAGTTTGAGAGACAGGTATGCTCTACTCATTTTGTTGCCATAATGAGGAGAGTATTCATAGTACAGTACACGAAACGGTCCAAAATATATTTTTTCTACCTATTGAATCTACTTAGAAAAAAGGTTTGCAAATAGCTATAGTCATGATGAACTTCTTCAACAACAATATCATTATCACTTTTAAAACGAGTTTGCTAAAACGTTTATTGCAGGTACAATCTGCATTCTGCTCTGAAACGAAGAAACGTTTTAAGAGCACTAAGGAAACTCTCCTTAATCTATAGAGAACGAAGCATGTGTGTCCGTATGACGTTGTACTCATGTGAGATATGACGTTAACATAGTGATCAATTTGATTGGTAGTTTCCGTTTTTGATATCCCCTCGGTCAATCAAACCGTTTAGACAGCAAGATTGCGTGCTTGACATGGCCACCGGTAACACATGTCAGTATGTCACCGAACATGTGTTACTTCACATTCAGTACGCTCTCCAACATACTGTAGTTATGAAGGGAGTGGTTCATTTCAGAGGAAAAGCCGCAACGTGGCGACATGTGACAGTAACTATGAGAAGCTATAGTCACGAGGTCATACCACAACTACCCGAAAAAGTAGTTATGCGGATTTCAAATGAAGGTACAAGAGACAGTATAAAATCGCAGGGGAGGAAATTGACCTACATCAATTCTTACAGTTACCCAGCTAGGTTTGTCCAATAGGACAATACCTCCGCTCAAGTCAAGGTTGATTATTTTTGACATGATGGGCTGTAGTCGGTGAGTTATTGAGATTGACGATTGGCTAGAGGAATGATGGGAAATTATGCATGAAATAGCAGAGGAGCTCAAAATAATTTTAGGGTCATTCTTGGTGTGTTAAACTCGTAGGTGTAAACCCCGAGGGATTGGGGATGTATTGAGAAATGTCCCCATTGACTTTACTTTTTCACATAGTAACTTTCGCCTCAGTGCCCATTACCCTACCCCTAGCACACACAAATATCTCCCCTTACTCTGTCTCGATAGTCTTGAAACAGGTAGCCAACTGAGTGTCCTATACATGACGTAACAAATGAAGATGTTAAGGCTATATTCAAAATCAGGGTTCTCAAATAGCAGCTCACGGAACTAACGTACTATACAGACAGAAATACACAGCTTTAAACTTGAAATAAACGGATTAATGGTACTACATCGAATCCAAATTTCAAGTAGAAAGCAATGAGACAAAAAGCAATATGACATTTACGATCTAAGAGACGGGTTTGTTATCTTCATTTGGTAAAGTCACAGGTATACTTCTCTCCAATGCCCTATTCAACCGATCGATGACTCTACACCAAAATCGGGTGACAGCCCCCACCCCGTTGCTTGGGGAGCTCCCCCTCACGCCCCTCCCCGTCGGACAAATCCTGGTGCTGCACCAAGATGGGATGGGGTTTGCAGAAGTCCTTTTCTTTCGAAGAAGTTTTTTTTTTACATTTTAATTTCCCTTCTACAAAGTAAGAAGAAAATTTCGATAACTGCATTAACAATACAGATCCTATTGTATATATCAAATCAGGGCAGTGGCGAGCGGGGGGTGTGGAGGTGTCACCCCCCCCCAATATTTGGTCGCCGTCGATAAATTTTCGGTCTGTCAGCAAAAAGGGGAGAGGGGAAGGAAAAGAAGAAAAGAGGAGAGGATGAAAAGAAGAGGGAAGAAGGGAAAGGAAAAGGGAGGAAGGGAGTGAAAGGGAAGACGGATAATGGAAAGAAAAAAGAGAAAGAAAAAAGACAAAGAGAACGCGCGGCCAGTCTGTTATCGGCTATTTCGATTTTCTACTCTTCATCTAATTGGCTTATTCAAGTTGAAGGCCCGTCGGCAAATTCATCATGCATGTAACGGCCGTATCAACGGCCGTCGGTGTAATGGGGCGAATGACCGAGTCCGTCGGCAACTCGGGGAAAGAAAGGGAATTTAAGGCTTCCGTATAGGCGCGCTATTTCGGGTCATATGACCAGTGTTTAAGCCAGCCCTATTTGTGCGACAATTTTTATGTCGCATTAACGGTGACAAATGTCGCACAAAAAAATCTGACAAGCAAATTCTACGCGGTGTACGGTGTAAATTTTGACAGAATCAGCCTCACCAGAATAATTTTGCCAGTTTCTTGCTGCCAGCGTATCATATTTGTCTGCTTTAATTGCGACAGGACTTCCTAATTCACAAGCCTTTATTTTAACCCACTCCCCCTACTTTCTTCTCGAAGTTCAGAAAGTAGACTGATTCAGTGCACAACGTCCGCCGTGCAATATTTTGATGTAGAAAAATATTTGTCATCAAGATTTTTTGGTTCCTCATTAGGGCAGAAATCCACTCAAATATTGCACCATTTGCCATCTAGGCACCTTTCAAATTCCAAAAATTTTCCAAAGGAGAGGGGGACACCCCTCCCCCTTAAACCCCTCCCCAGGCAACAGATCATGTTGCATTGAGAAAACGTCCTAGCTGAAACACTACATATGACATTCTTGAAACACACACACTTTATGGACATTATACCTCACTTTTATCATCACCAGCACCCCAATTGCCATGGAGTGGGTATCCTTAGCCCGTTTTCTAAACCCTAACCTTGACTTCAAACACATTTTGC
>WURT03046566.1:0-14490 GCA_009936505.3 Holothuria glaberrima
TCTGATAGGACATTATAGACTTGCTCCAAGTCATCTTATGATGGCACCATGTCATTGCAATAAATAGTCATATCTCTAGAACAGCACAAGCTACAATAAAGCTGTTTGCTGCTACTTGTTTATAATTTGTTGCTTTATCATATTTATCTACTTAGAAAGCAATATTTCTTTTTCCTTTAATTTAATAAAAATATTTCGGAAGTAAAAGTCCATGTTGTATGTATTTGTTTACCTAACAGATCACCTTGATAAAGACCTTATAAGGCCCTGGACTAGTTTCATTTGGTAGCTGAACATATTTGCAGGCAGTTTTAATGCATGCTTGCCCTAAAATGGTTTATGTTTTGCCCCAAAGTAGCAACTATTCTACCCAGATAGGAAGAGCCACAGCCTCCGGTCCACGCCTCTTATCCCTATGTGGGGGGATGGTGCTTGCTGACCTGGAATAACACTAATCCTATCAGATAGATTTTATCAGTTACTACATCAGACTGACGAAAGCTTTAATATTGTTTTACAGACTGAGGCAAACATATTCTGTTTAGGTTATATGTAGTTAGATCATTTTTTAGTCAGCCTTATACATTACCCAGAATAATTTTATAGAAAATGTTTATTTTTGTCATTGTAGTCTTAAGTCCAATAGGAGGATATGTAATGAAACCTTCGTCGCTTCATATATGGTATGCATAGACGATGTAGTTGTCCATCACAGCAAAGACGCCCTCACATTTTCCTGCACGTTCCTACTAAACTATCAAACAGGGTTATTCAGGGGACAAAATAGTAGTTGCTTGGGAATAATTTGCTTATCTGACCCTAAATTCAATTGAAATCCCTTGTTCACTTTACTCTTGTAAAACTTACGATTCAGAATGTAAATTTCTAAGGGAAAACGTACATTTTAATAACATTTGATGTGAAATTTAATATTAACCTACAAGCCTTGAAGTATGTGAATATTAACCTACTAAAACATATCGATGTAGGAATAAAGTGACAATTTCTCACCGCTTTACCTTCCCTTTATTGTTCGATTACATGAAATACTTTAAATGCACTTTAAAAGTAGAAATCCAATTTAAACGCAGTGTTTCTAACAGTATGGCAAGTTGAGAGACACCATAAGAATAGATCGTTTCAGAAACGTAGCCACATCTGCTTTCCACATATTAAACAAGTTTGCTCTGAAAATAGCATTAAGTTGTTCACCTTGAGCCGTGACTAATTTGTTCCCTGAAGAAGGCTTTGAAAGAATTTGAATAAAATCCCCCACTCTTAATATTCTTACCAACGGCGCCGAGTTGCACAAGTACTTTTTCGGTGAAAACGATAATTCACAAATTGCCTGGGATCATGTTTATTTATCGTTTTGAGGGAACATTCAGCTTATCTAATGGGTTTATGAATTAAATTTAATATTGCCTAAGGTTCATGTAAAGCATATGTTTTCACGATGGGAAGGCCAAAAATTAATTCAGCAGGGGAAAAATGTTGAGTAGAAAAATTTCCTGGTCACATCACTGGAAAACAAAGTTTAAAAGGGCAAATGTACTGAACAAAATTGGAGAATGATATCGAAAGGAAGAATTGATTACAATTCAAGATCATTTTGGATCTTCTTGTAGTGCACGGCAGTCCTTGTAATTAATTGGTCTCATGTTTAAATAATGACTCTTTGGTAATTAACATCTTAATTGCTCAGTCGAGCTCAAGAATATTGTTTGTAAAAATGTAGTTCACTTTTCGCCAGTTCGACATGTATTTTTTCATAATTGTTCAATAGCCCATGTTCGCATGGACGATCCTACTGGGTTTATAACAAAATGTCACATTTAGTTATCTCCAGTTATACGGTATTAAAATCGATATCTATACGGTTGGGCCGATAAATGAGTTTAAGACATGATGCTGGGACTACAAATAACGTTCAACATTTTAAGACGATAGCACACATGATTATTAAGAATCTTAGCATTATATGATAATTTATGCAACTAAAAAAGTTGTCCGTAGTGTAGACCATATACTTTTAATGATGATACACATGGTGATATTTCGTGACAATAACTACGTTTATGAAATGTTGGGTTTTATTTATGACCACTGGGTTTGTCTTCATGAATTCTGTATTATACAGTGTAACTTTTTAAAATTTTAGACGGTTTCGTAGTCATAAAATTTGTAAAGCCTTTTTATGATGATTCGTCTTTCTTATATTATCGATATGTAAAATGTAAGTGTCTCATTTTCGTTGGCGACAATATGGTTGCGTATAAATGAGAAAATGTGTAGAGAACAAGAGGATGAAATAGTAAGTGAATGCTTTTTAACGCCTACATTTGTTCAACACGGAAAATGAAAATGACAAAACAAGACGAGTTTGATCACAAACAATCCCCTTAGCAAAAAAAAACTATTATCTGTAAAAGAAGAGTTTAGGAAAGAGCTTATCTTTGATATGTTAAATATGAACCAGACATAGCCCAAAGTGAAAGTGAACTTAAAGCAAGCACAGGTGGTTTTATTTAAATTTTACAACCAAGTTTAACCTTCATTAATCCAATGCTTTCCTTCTATGAATGCATTAAAAGTATGGGAATTTTACAAACTTAACAACCTCCGTAGGGAAATCATATCTCTCTATTTACTACGAATTCATATCAATAGAACATTGGAGAGTATTGTCCATCAATGAGAGTAGGTGGTGTCCCTTCCGCTTGCTTCAAGTTCAATTTGGGTAACAAATGTAGTACGTTCAGCTGGTTATATCTCGAGAACCACACATATAAATTGAACAAAACTTTTACCAGAATACCTTGGATTTCTTTTCCCTTTCATATGTCAGTACTAAAGATCTTTTTAAACTATTGACGTTCCATGTGTTTTTGATAATAGCCCCAGAAGTACAATTTTGATGCGGGAGTGTCGCACAAATATTTATGGGTCACTTTAAATTATGTACCATGCATAGGCCTATTTTCCAACATGAAAAGAGTAAGCTATTGGATAATACAAAACCAAACTTTTTATTTTTTATGTCGCTGATGAAACTATTGAAAGTTTTTTCGGCACGAAACCTGAAAGAATACCCAATGAAAACATGAATCGTACGTAGACAATATTGTTACCAGCATTTCTGCATCACTCTTTAATTGTGAAACTTTGTTGATTCAACCAATACTCTCTCACCAAATGCTACTTTTATTTTAGACATATCTCTCTCTGGTGTTTTTGATATCACTTATCAAAAATAACAAAAAAGACTTGTTTAAACTTTTACACGCAACATATTCCCAAAAGAAGCAATTGCATTAAAGAGTTGTTGCTATAAACTGCGATAGGGTGCTTTTGTATCATTTTTTGAATAAGTGCATTCCTTTTGCGAAAGGGAAAGATTTGTTTGTGCATTTAACACCTACGTTCTACAGCTTTAGTTCGGAGTAGCATGAACAAGGCCAAATTTAGAAGAAAATGCCTGATCTTTACATTCTGATAAGACGAGAGATACAAGATGCATAATTTGCATATTGCTTCAGTTACATCACAGGAGGGAATAATCAAACCTTTCCCGTCACGAAATTACGAACCAAGATCAAACCTCTATATTAAAACAAGCTAAGTAAAACCCACACATGCAGTCCAAACATTCCCTAATTGGAGGAGAGAGGCTGCTTGCGTGGAAAATGCTGCATCAGAACATTTGTCTCGCTAAATAAAGTATCAAATATTAAGAAAAGGTGAAATTTTACTTAGTTACAATTTTTTGGATACTACACCTATGATTAAGTACCTTGGAAGTGACCCTGTGTTCGTTTGGAAATAAATTTGATGACGAAATAAAAGATAGAAAAGACAAATTAAGTGATGCAGCATTAAAAGCTAGTTATATTTACATTATAGAGAATAGAGGAATGAAACTGGGTCCAGGGGAAAATACAAAACCGGAGCAAACACCATGAAACTACTAGGTCCATAATATTGTATCTTAACTCATGATACTAATTACTATTTCTTTCCAATTGACCACATCCTCATCTCACTAGCTCCATCTGCTGTACTACTTTAAGCGTCAATCACGCATCCCTAAAAGCAAGGGTTCCAAGACTCATTTGCGGAGCCTTGGAATTTGTATCTGTGGCGTAATCTGAGGCATTTTCTTACGATTTGAATCCATTAAATGGCTGTTTTTGCCATTGCGGAGCTTGATTTTTTTGAATCAGGTCTACAGTAAGCTATGGAAACAAAGCTGTGTCTTCAAATTTCGTTAGGGTTCTGAACAAAAGTGGGGGATAATATCATCCTGTTTCAAAAGTGAGGGGATATACTCCCTCCCTCGTCTGTTGAAGACCATGATATTTATGTGTCCATCGCCTGTTTTCCACTGCAGGACTAAAGTTGTGCAAATAACAATGTTATTTTACCTCCATAGAAAATGGCCTAATTGCATACTTCCTACTTAAGGCAAACATCCTTTTTCACAATATCCATATCATTTGAATTACTGCATGAAATAAGGCAAATGACTCCAACAAAATGAGAAATCGATTTCACACCGTTGTTCTCTTGCAATGTAAAATAAAAAGTTTGTCCCTTAAATCAGATTTCTGTAATTCTTTAATCACGATCAAATATCACAATCAGAGTGGTGGTACATCGTTGCTGAAGTTTATTTCTAAGTCTAAAATATCCCTCATGTCTTGTAACGTTTTCTCTGCCTCTCTGAAAACCTGGATAAATATGAAGAAAAAGTAATAAGAGATCTATAAGCTTAGAGAAAGACACACGGGCAGACAGACAGACGGACAGACAGACAGACAGGCAGGCAGACAGACATATGTCTATTCAAGCCGTACATGAAAAGGAAGCTCATATTATCAAACAATGCTCGTCATTCTTAGACAGGAAATCTTTGCTTAAATGCACATTCTCTCTACCCCCTATATTAAAAACCTGAACCGGGAGCGGACTCAGGTCCTTAAGTGTTCTCTGCAGGCCCCACTTCTTCCCGTTTGCACCAGCCTACCCCTGCTTTGATTACAATTGCAAATTCGGACAATAGATTACTGAATTTGAAATGCTAACTTTTAAAAGTTTCTTTCAGGGGAACAGATTAATCCAGTTCAATTATTCCAATCCGGAGTTGCTCGCAGCAGGAAGGTACTTACACTTGGTTCGGCCGCAAGTTATTCGAAGTTAAACTGCGGAGGCTTTTCAAGAAGTGTTTAAAAACTACTGTTGTTTATAAAATCTGAAGTTAACAAGATTTACTGCATAGACTTTAAAAGAGACTTGGAATGTCGCTACGAATACCAGATATAACGCAAGTACATGAGTAGTAGTTTAATTAGCCTGTTGCTTGTCTATCTGACCTCGCCTGAAAGACATAGCTGATTGCACACATAACTTTAATTTGTTTATTTCTGTCTTGTCACGGTTCTGACGCAATTCGCTTTTTTTCCCGCAGATGATATCAAAGTGGATACAGCAGCAGTGATGCTTGAAATGGGACTGGGGTGTTAGGCTGAGATCTCGAGTCATCTACTGTTTTCCTATCGGAAATGATTTTCTAAACTAAAATAAATGTGAAACCCTTTCGAGGTAAAGCTGTGATCTACCAATTCTCAGTTTCTTCCCTACTCGTGCTCACATAGCATCGCAACCTAACTACATAAAGGGTTGAATTAATGTTGGGAACGACGAACACATCAAATATTGTGCAACTAGTATCAGTTACACCTTTAGTGTACAAACTGCCTGGTTAAAGGGCAAATCTCGTCATCTCACACAGTTCCAATTCTCCCAAGTATGTAACTTGTAGCTCCTCCCGTAACTGTATAATGCTCCTCCATGTGCAGACACAAACTTATTTTATTGCTTAAGGCAGGGGTCTCCAAACTTTTTTGCTTGGTTGCCCCAACTTTCTACTCCGGAATCTAAGCCTTAAGACCATTTCTTGGTTAGCATACAAGGCTATAATGTTTAATCCAAACATTCTCGCTGCATTGTATGGAGTGTGAGCTACTCTGCATCTTATAACTTTTTAAACTTTGCTGTGCATCAAAGAGCAGTCACCAGCTGAGAATTTTGATACCCCACACTCAAAAAGTATACTTTGGGGTAACAAATGTATGTCTTTAAAGTAAATAATGTACTTCATTAATCAATATTAAACTGTAACTTATTTTGATATGAGGGCTTTATTAATATGAAGAGTTTACTCTCTAAGTTTTTGTAGATAAACAGATAAAGACGTGTAGACAGCAATTTCAGTTCTGTAATTGCAATTCTGAATAATGACAGCGAAAAGGGAAAGAATATGCTCATGAGGATTCCTGTATGTACTGATAAGTATTACAAGTAGTATAGCTGGTCAGTTGATTGCACAAGGTAGTGAAATATACACGTAATTAAAGATACACTGTAGGTGTAATGATTTGATCGGGGAATTAACGTCATTAGTCTTTTATGAAGGAGTTTCAGGTGTATGCACTTTCTATCCGTTAATTAAATGTAAGCTTGCATAAGAAATGTTAATCTCTCAGTAAAATATATTCATGACTTTTACCATAAAAATATATTAGTAAGAACTAAGAATAAAGAATGTGTAGGAGTGATCACATATCGTAATCGATACAACAGGTCTTTTTTTACGAAAACGACTGCCTCAAAATTTTTGCTCAAAGTATAGAACGTAAACGATGCAGAAATTGTAAGACTTAAATGAAAAGTTTTGTAGTCTCGTCTTCATTACAGTGAGAAAGAACGTTAAGTTGAGAATGCCGATTTATTCATTAGAAAGAATTTGTGAGAGATATTTAACAATGGAAAAGTAGTTGAGAACGCTGAATAACAGCATCAAAGAAGGGGTACGGAACGTTGTGACGTAGGCTAAGCCTAGTCCTAATTCACTACGATGTTTATAAAAGGAAAAGTTCAAGTGTCTAGAATCAGCTAAATGAAACACATGCAGTCACCAACATAGGTAATGTAAACTGATGTAGAGATGTAATCGTTTCATGCAGTTTAATATAAAGCAATGACTAGGACAATTTTGTTCCCTGGAGTATTTACACTCACAAGTGATGACATAGAGTTGGCACCGAACCAGGTGGAAGCTCAATTGGCCCGTATTGCAAGGCCGCCCCCTTTTTTTGCAGATTTAAGAAGACCAGTTTTACTACAAAACCATCCTGATTTTTATTTTAAGGACATTAGAACGTGGCCAATTACACACATGACCTCTGTGTCCTTAAACTTACCCTTACAAATGCATCTCCCCCACTTGTCTCTGTAAGGGGCCCCTTTTGTTCTAAGAACTAGTTTTGCCTAAAATAAAACAGACTTCACAAAGAAATTGCACAGTTTTATCAGTAAACTGAACATTAAAATAAATGTCAAAGACTCAAAGTAACCTCTTTTTCAAGACCTTTCATATAAAAATGCATCTGCATAAATATAGATCACTCTTGATCACTTTGTAATGAAATGCTTGCTTAAAAACAGAAACCCCGAAGCTACTTAGTACGGTGGGGGGAAAATGTTGACCTTTCACAGGATAAATCTTTGGTTCATGAAATAATCGCACTAGTCAAGGTCTGCTAGATGCACCCTTCCCAAGAGTTAAGGCAAAATATATTTCTCGGGAAGACTTTTGGGGAACCCCTGGCAAATTTCTCAGGTAGGATTTTTTTTTTTATTTTCTCCATCAGCGGTTTTTCCCCAGCAAAACCGCTCATACTCCACACCACAAAAATATACCTAACGTCTATGAATTCATCAATCAAGTACGATGCACGTGTAGGTTTCTTAGGGAAATTAAACATCATTTGTGAAAAATTAATACTGCTCCACCAGATTAAATGTTTGCTGGGTGATAAGAATTACCCCGTATGCAGATGACACGGTTTTAATTTCTAACGGGTCTTTCAATTCACTTACCGAATACATGAAAATACTAAACTCTTTCTCTGTGCTTCATGTCTAAGGGTCAATTTCGAAAAATCTTTTCTATTTCGACTAGGCGGGTTTCCTAAATAGTCCCCCACATTACTTTTCTGATTTTTGTTTTCTCGTTTCACATGGGCCAATTAAATATCTTGGTATTTCTCTTTCTCATCACGAGGATGACTTTCTTCCCAAAACTATCACGTTAAAAAAGGCTGCTTATATTGATTATAATCAATGGTCTTCTTGAGATCTCACCCCTTTGGAAAAATCACTGTGATTAAAATTTTTGCTATTTCTCAGTTCGTATTTTGTTTACCGTCTTAAAAAAATCCACCTCCTAATTTTTGGAAACAAGTAAATGAATGTTTATACAATTTCTTATGGAATAGTAAGATTGATAAAATTTAGCTTTCTACTGTTACAAACATCATTGATTCGGGTGGTCTCAATATGGTTGACTTACTGTCTTTTATTAAAGCATTGAAATGCAGCTGGGTTAAACGTTATATTGATGGTAGAGATTGCCAATGGAAATGTTTTTATGATCTTCACCTTCGGTTTTTTGGCTGTTCTTTTCTGTTTAAATATAATTTTGATGCGTCATCAAGATAGGTCATCTGTTTTATAAAAGAATTCATGAGGCCTTTGCGGATGTTATTTTCCATTCTCCCATTGGGGGCTTTGATAAAGAGATTATTCTAAATAATGCTTTCATAAAAATTCACAACGAGATTGTTTTCCACCAAGCCCTCTGTGATAAAAAATTGTGAATGTTAAAAAAATTTTCAGATCTGATAGGTCCTATCTTTCTTACAGTGGTTTTCAAAACAAATTTAATGTGCCTCATTTTCCATTTACACTTTAGTTTGGTATTTGAAAAGCTATCTTGAAAAAGTGGCGAAGTTATACGATTCGTAATCCCTCTACTGTTGGTCGAAGTGAGAATATGTTTATATCTTCTTTGGTCAGTCCTAAGATTTCTCGATTTATTTATCGAATTTTAGAAGAGAAAATTTCCGCTCCTCCGACAGCCATTGCAAAATAGAGTCAATGTAAGTTCTGTAGTAATTCCAATTAGCATTCCATTTTTCTGTTCCATTTAAGACCGTTCACAACATGAAAGTTACTTATTTGCAATTGCACACAACTCTTGGTGTTAAATATTTGCTTCACAAAATGAAGTTGACTGATATTTTGTATTCTTTCTGCTCCATTGAAGATCCGACCCTCCTACATTTATTTTACGAGTGTAATTATGTTAGAAAATTTTGGGAAGAAGAATCAAGTAATTGTATTAGAAATGGTTATAATTTCAGTGGCGCAGATAGTTGCTTTGGTCGTTTTGCCGATATTAATCACCAGTTTAATTTCCTCATTCTCTTTGCTACGCATTATATTTTCTCCTGTAAATCTGATAACACAATCCCTGGCGCATTTACCTTTTATTATAAATTTCAATTTAATTTTGGATGTTGAATTGCATATTTTAAGGAAGAATAATTTTCTTGAGAGAATGAAGACATTTCAAAATTATTTCATTTGATCCTTAAGACATCTCGTCGTCATTATATTGAAAATGTTATGTATTTCTTATTTTTTAATGTACAATGATATTTTGTTTATATTGTGAAAGTTATAAAATACAGTTGTAAAAAAGGTTGCTTTTCCGATGCAAGTTTTTCACAAAAAAAATGTCATTCACTCGCATGTAGCTGCTGATGAAGCTGCATTATAATCATTTAAAATTAAAATGTAAGAACAAACCACTGATAATTCAAATCAGGTACAGTAGTTCTTTTGATCATTTTGATTTTTTCAAATTTTTTTCAAATTTGAAGTTTCGAAGACAATTTGGTAAATAACTCATATAATGTCTATTTTCTTGAGGATTTCTCACAGACATATTTTTCCAAGATTTGCCTTTTTTCAGAATAAATTGTGCAATGAAAAATCACCTCCAATAAAGCAATACAACAACTTATAACTATAATGTGACAAGGAACAAAATCAGCCGTCCACTTTCATGTCCACATTACTAAGGGCAACACCTAAACGCTGATGAAGAAAACATAACGTAAGCTAAAACAAAGTTATGACAATGAACAGCTGCGTAACGATGAGCCTGGGGGCCCCAGGCTCCTGGGCCCAAGGGCCCCCTATCAAGGAGTCCAGTGGTGCCGCCGGAGGTTGGTGATGGGGGTACTATAGAAGATGGTGCTTTACGCCCACCCCATACATCTGGCCAGAATGTCCATGTAAATTGTGCATATTCAAGAAATAATTTTAAATTTGAGATGGCTTAGATGCAAAATGGTGCTATCTTTGACAAATTTCCAAACTTATCATTTATTGTAAAACTTTCATAATTGAGTGAATTCTTACTTTTGGTTGACTGTAAAGGAAAGGTGTGGTTTTTTACTGGAGGAGTAACAACTCCTCCCCTTGAAAAATTCTTTTTTAGGTAAGTTGCAAGTTAGGCTTAGATGCAAAACGCAGACATCTTAGGCAAATCTTTCAATTAATTATATGCATAGAAAATTATCATTATTTAGTGATACTTTGGCTGTGGCATGGCACTCATTATAAAAAAATAAGGAACGAAAAATACATACTGCGAATGTTACCGTATATGTACTCATGTTATTACATTGCTATAGGATTCTCTAATGCTGCGGAGCCCGTGAAGAGGTCTAAGATGTACATTTTTTCGGAAAAGTGTTATGGTTACAATAATGGATTATCACCCCAATAATGGTTGTAGGATATTCAGTGTGCACCGTGATGAATGCGCTCGAAGCGCTCCGAACTTTTGCATTGAAAATCGTTCCCATAACAAAATGGAGTAGGGAAGAACAGCCAGTGAGCCACAACTGGAACAAAGGTCGTGGCCTGGCCCAACTTAAACCAATTGGTTAGAAACTGAGCCGTGAAACCTCATCTAACTAACTAACCCATAACAAAATTTGCGTGCAGACAATGCAATGAGACACTTTAAAAAATGCAGCCAATTATAAGGCAAGTTTTCCCCCTGAACTCCACTACTTTGCATTCTTGCAATGCCCCATTCCTCCACAATGACTCCAATGCACAAGAACAATTGTCGTTATTGTAGAACTCTCATCTTTGAACAGTTGAATAATGCGAATATGCTTGAGACGGTAACGATAGTTAAAACGCAGTCATGCAGTGAGCCTGCACGGGCGAGTAGCGCGTAAAAATTCTCAGTACTTTGAGAAGTAAGGATTTGCAAATGTGTTGATACTTTGAGAACGACTTGTTAGAAAGAAAATGATTTAAGTAGTTTTATCAGCCAGTCAGGAACACACCCCAACCTACTCCCTACAGAAATCTATAGCTTTAATTAACGCCTTTGTGGCTTATTTTAAAATTTTCCGGAAAATTTTCAAAAAACCGCATGGGCACGTGGCTCAATCATCCCGTGCCGACGCCACTGAGGAGGTCAAAGGTCTAAGGGTTTATGCGGGATCAGAGCAGGGGGTCTTGGTCTAGAACATTTGAATAACCATTTACATATGGTTTCCAGCTAACAAATATGTTTTAATACTAAAATACATTAAGGGAAATGACAGAACAATACTATCAACATAGCTACAAAAATTCTTTGTAACTATATACCATGGAATGATGAATTCGGCTTCTGGATACATCTTACAAGTTTTATGAGTGACAAACAACATACGGTACTGAATGAACTTAAAGCTCATTTCCATTCTTGAGGCAGGGAATGTTACAAGTGCAATCCCAATTTCTTAGACCTTGAATTTACTAAACCTGTTTTTTTTCTGTGCATCGGTGTAACGGGGTCCCCGGCTCAGCACGGTCCAAGCCCTACTGACCCTGAAAGGTTAGTTAGTTAGCTAGATGAGGTTTAACGGCCCAATTTCCAACCAATTGGTTCAAGTCGAGCAGGCCACGGCCTTTTTTTCGAGTTGTGGCTCACTGGCTTGTTTTCCCTCACTCCATTGCTTATGCGGAGCATCACGCTCAACGGCAGAAGGTTCCATTTTTGAAGTCTTTGGTATGACTCGACCTGGGAATCGAACCCGGACCTCCCACGTGAGAGGCGAATGCTCTACCGCTAGACCAGGACACATTAACTTGAAACGCGACACATCGCAAGATGATTGTTTAAGTTCAGTTCAAGCCATTAAATATGCGATTTAAGAGTAATGTTTATATCCATGCATACTTGCATGGAACTATTGTGTAATATGTTCTTTTGTATCACACTTTGGTATCATTACTTTGAACGGCGACATGGTGGAAAAAAATACTAGTTAACACTCCCTCCTGGTGGGGTATGGCATTGCAGCTCCCTACGGAGTATTTTAAAGAGAGTGTTGCCACCTAATATGCCCCCTATATAAGGTAAATATTTTAAGTGTAAAAAGCCGGGTTATTTCTCTTAGAGTTAATCCTTGAGCATAAGTATCACAGTTAATGGATGATTTAAAGTTCCTTAACAAACTTCATCTATTGTATCACAAATATTTCGATCCTTTACGTCATGCTTATAATTATCAAATTCTGAAAGAAGCAATCAAGACCTTACGTTAGCGAAAATGTGTTTCATTTCCAGGCGTATTTAGGAATGTACGTAATCACCACGATAAAATTCAGAACAAGACTACGTGCGTTTCTACATTAGGTGGGGCTATTCATAAAATGGGAATACACCACTGTATATTAAAGGAAACCTTTCTTTACTGAACCAGATAAGTGAGGATATTGGAAGGGATCCTCAAGGACCGTGGAGACGGGGGCTACAGGGGCTTTAGCCCCGGCAATTTTTCTGCCATGGGCATTTTGGGCCGTCTTGAACTGCTTTTGTTATGTTGTACGTATTGGGCCGCTTCGATAATTTGCCCACTCACTTCAATTATGGTTCCGCGGCCCCTGATCCTTGGTTATTTCCATGAACAAGAAAAAAAAAACTAGTTTAACTGGCAATGAAAGGGGACAAAGTATGATAGGATAATGCGTTCAATGAGGATGGCCATTTGTGATGAAACCCACTGAACAGCATAAAACAGTGCGCATAGACTGAATATTCTGAGCCATATTACAAAAATGGAACCTTTGAGAACGGTAGGTTATAAAGGCTTTCTGAGAGTTTAATCTAAAGCCAAAGGCCTTCCAGACTCATGTCAGGGCTGAGACCATATGTAAGGTAAGTAATGCTGAGAAATCACTTTCGCCCAAAAATAGGGCAATGTTAACTCTATCAGTGGCACACATTGTTTACATGCATTTTAGACAGAGCGCATGCAGTTCGACAGTAGTGATTTTAGGTAGCATTTAAGTTCATCGTGGTTGATTTACATTAGTCAACTTGCTCTCAGAATCGTGTGATATGATACTGATCAGTGGCGTACACAGGGGGTGGGGCATTGGGCCATTCCCCCCCCCTCACAGATGCCAATTTTTTTTAGATCCTAATAATACGTAATTTTGTAACACAAATTTTACCTTAAAAGGTAGCATATGTGGCACCAGATTGCATTTAAGGATACCTTATGTTTCAAATTTTAAAAGGGAGGGTTGTCTCCCCATGGCCCCCTCACTGATGCCAATTTTTTTTTTATTTTCTAAAAATACGCAAATAATAAAAATAAAGACGCCTCATTTTTTCAAAAATTTCCAAAGGGGAGGGGGACACTTAGACCCCTCCCCAGGCCGGCGGTCACTCAACATACTGCATGCCCCCCCCCCGCCTTGAGAGAAATCCTGCGTACGCCACTGATACTGAACGCAACTGATACTGAACGCAACAGCCGATAGAAAAAAATTCGTAATTGCAAACGAAATGTAACTTGAGCTGGAATGTGACGAATTTTAAGTACTTTAATCAGCATGTGTAGCATTAGCATTCCTTGGAAATTCGTAAACCGACCGATTCATGTGCCATTACATTAGGAGCCAAAAAAAAGCAACGTCTCAATTGGATCTGGTAAGCCACATATTAATATAAACTACTTAAGTATTAAACTAGAAGATGTTTGTTAATGTTGGTATATTGATTAAATCCCTTAATAATAACCTCAACTACACACCAGGCGCGGTTTTACTGGGGGTTTTGGGGGCTCAAGCCTCCCCCCCCCAATTCTCTCAATCCTCCCCCCCCCAAAGAAAAAAATTTCCAAGGTTGTGTATTGTGTAAAATTGCCCAATACATTTGTGCACATTTTGGTCTAGTGGATTTAGTTTCTCAAATGTGTTATGCAAGATAGACATGTGATCACTTTCTTGCATCTCACGTCCACGTACGTACACCGACGAGTCTGCGAAGAGAAACCGTCGTCTTAGTCTCAAAATCTAATCGGTCATGACATTTGGACAACCCATTAATGGTGCTGATGCACACACATGTAAATCAACAGTTATGAATAATTCATGGTTCGAATGCATGTTAAGAAAGAGTCATTTCTTCGATGATCTAGCCAGGCCATACGGTCAGTCTTTTCATTAGCATAGGCGTACGAGGCGGGGGCATTGTAGCGACCGAAAACTGCATCGCGC
>WURT03046577.1:0-14490 GCA_009936505.3 Holothuria glaberrima
TCTATCTATCTATCTATCTATCTATCTATCTATCTATCTATCTATCTATCTATCTATCTATTTATCTATCTATCTATTTATCTATCTGTCTATCTTTCAGTCTGTCTGTTTATTTGTCTGTCTGTTTATCTGTCAGTCCGTCTGTCTATTTGTCTGTCTGTCTGTCTGTCTGTCTGTCTGTCTATTTGTCTGATGCAATTTTGGACTAGTTTTAAGGTAAATTACTGGAAATATTTCACGTCTTGGAAAATGTTTGAATTTTTAAGGGACCTTAAATGCAATTTGGTGCATCATTTTTTGGACGGTAAATTACTGCAAATTTTTGACATTTCTTTGAAAATTTTCGGATTTTTGAGGGACCTTAGATGCAATTTGGTGCATTTTTGGACTAACTTTATGGTAAGTTACTGCAAATATTTGACATTTTCAACAGAAGAGACAAATAAGGGGTTTTTGGTCTTGGAAAGTGGGGGGCTGAAGCATACTTCCGCCCCCTACAAATTTCGCTGGGGGCTTGAGCCCCCAGCCTCCGCTCCCTACGCCCTTGCACTGCACCTTGTGCCAAAATGTGATCACTGTCTAACTTTTATAAGGTGAACTGGCTGTAGAAGCCCTCTCCCTACAACATGCTATGCGAGGGAAACGGTTTATGTTTCAAGGTTATATAGACATCTTAATTTCAAAAAGGAAACAAAAGCAGGTTATGTGAGTTGTACAAGAAGGACATAACAAATTATTACGCAATCGACTATTTCAAATTAAGTGAATAAATTTCAACATTTTATATCTCAGCAACGGAGTAAGCTATGAAAATCGGAGTTGGGTGAATTGAATTCATATTCCAACTTCTAAAATACATATTCTTGTAATTCTAGACTTTAGGTGAACTTTAATGTTGTTTGGGGTCAGGAGAGGTCAAAAGCTCGGTCTGTAAATTTTGTGGAAAAATGTGTCGCTATTTCCACGCTGCACAATCATGGATCTCGATGAAACTTGGATAAATTGATGGACAGATTGGACCATGGGCCAGCTAGTGTGTTCTAAATTTTAAGGTGAAAGGGCCATTCAGGGGTCATTTGGGGTCATTGCTTTAAAATACACTAAGTGCTCTTTTTTCTACAATTAGCAATGGATCTCTTTATAATTCGGTCACAGGAATGCTTTAGTGGTAATGCATGCATGGGTGTATAGGATTTGACCCAGAATCTTTTTGCGCTCTTTCGGGATGGGACTATTCTTTGAAAATAGATCCAATGTTGCTTCCCCTAGAAATATCAATAAATTTTCATGAAACCTTGTCACTGTAGTCGTTAAGTAGTGACTCTGATACCGTGTCCGAGAGCTTGGGGTCAGTGGTCATCTAAGGGTCATTTTGGGTCACCCTTTTAAGATACTGGTAACTGTATAAGTTCCTTATGACAGCATACACTAATAACAGATTGTTTTCTAATACTGCTGTACAATATGGTGTGAAAAGACTAGAAGCAACTGGACATTTACATGAAGCAACCAGTTGTGATTAAAGGAGCACTAGCAGTTGGAAGTAAGGACTGCACTGTCAAGGTCAGACCAGAGAGTTTCTATTAGCAACCCTTCGGTCAGACATGTTACTTGTCTCTTCCATGAAATTTCTACATGACTAATGAGTTCATACCAAAGAGGTCTGTCCTCTGCTACTTATACTTATCAAGTAGGACTAGCCAATTTTATCCACTGAAATAACATTCACAGTCACTTCTCCAAATCTTGTGGTAATGCATATATGTGTGTACATCAATATCGTTTTATGGCAAGACTGTTCTGTTAATTAGTGTGTTGGTTAGCTCACTGTGATGTTTACCATAGGCGTAGGAAAAGGGGGAAGAGGGGGCGACCGCCCCCACTCTCGATGGTGGCGGCTTTCTCCCCCACTTTGGATGGCATGCTAGAATATATATATATATATATATATATATACCTGTACCACCTGTAATATACCAGTAATCCGGGGTCCAGATGTTATCAATATGCCTTTCCAGAGGGTATAGATGTACTGCCGTTGTTGGGTGTACAATAGTTGGCAACAAAACAAAGATTTCTATTTTATTTAATGTGCAGTTTCATTTTTTAACATGACTTATGGCATACAAATGTTCCTTTTATTTTTGTTCATTTTATTTATTTATTTTGCCCTTTCAGGTAGAAATAGGCGAAAATTTCACATCAAAAATGTATGTTTTGGTCTAAGGAGTAGGGCGAGGTGCACAGTCCAAAACTTGTTCCGCCCCCCACTTTCATATTGATTCCTACGCTTATGTTAACCTCATTTTATGAAGATTATGGGTATGGTAATCCTTTGAACTTAAAACAGTTTAGTTTTATTATTTTCACTGAGGAAAAGGGGCATTTCTTTACCTTGCTTTTTAGGATGGGCCCTGTGGTTCGAGTTCTCCTTTGCATTTTAATGTTGGAAAAGACATGTGCCGTGGTCTTCTGTATTACCTGCAATCTTACCATGCAGTGGTGTACACATGATTTACCAAGGGCGGAAGGGCCAAACCCCAGTGTGCCGGGACAGGGGTGACATGTTAAAAAATACCCTCAATTTTGCACTACACGAGTGGTTTACCGTATGTTTATGCAGGGGACCTGGGGAGGTATTGCACAATGTCCCCACCCTCGGTTTACCACGATACTATGCCATCATAAAGATGTTCTACAATAGAGTTGAAAAAATGGTCCAAGCATTACAATTATCAGTTTAGATCGAAGACTGTCTTGTATTATGATCACTAAAACTCAGGCATTTATGGCGTTCGAACTAGTAACTGATGTGATCATTTTAAAATCGGTTTAAGTGTGATTTCTGGTAGCGTCTCAGCGACTGCACAGTTGGTACTAGTTTTTATTCCCTGCCAAAGGCAAATGGAAGGAATCAATGCAGTGTATTTCTGTGTATAGATTAGCATCTTTAACAGAAGAGGGTTTCCCGCAGACCTTGACCGAACTTAGTACGAATTTGCATCGAGTATTAGCGCGCAGCCGGAAATGAAATGACTTGCATCGAACGTTTAAATTTAAGATAGCGAGACCGAAAAGGAATTAGTTCGTAAAAATCGAAGGTCCGCGACTCGGACCGAAATACAATACATGTGAATCTGCGAGATGGAAGGTTCACGAGACCGATATGCAAGTAGGGTCCACGAGACCGAAAATAAATTAGCGCCCGTCAGACTGAAAGCAATTTTGGGTTCGCAAAACAGCAGGTTTGCGAGACAAAAGGTTCACAATGGATTAAATCCAACTTCACTGCGCAAAGCCTAGTACGACAGATCTACGAGTCCTAATTTTGAAGGTAAATGATGCTCAACACACAAATTATACAGTCAACTCCCCAATATAACGAACGACAATCACTATGTGCTCTGTTCGGTACGATAATTCACGTAATTCACCGAAATTCCCGCACACCCCGTATTTAGGTAAATCATAATTAGTCCAATCGAAACGAAACCCAGTTGATTCAGGGTGGTCATTTACCTTCGCTCTGTATACCGTCCATGGTTCACAAAGAATTGCTTAATGTATGCTACGGTGATAACATTTATACTAATTGATCCAGTTATTCCGAGGGCGTCCTAAGTTAGACTACACTAGAGTAGATATGGAGTTAGAGTTAGATGAGGTTTAACGGCTCAGTTTAGGTTAGTTACAGTTAGATTAAGTTTTACGGCTCAGTTTCTAACCAATTGGTTAAAGTCGGGCCGGCCACGGCCTTATTTCCAGTTGTGGCTCACTGGCTTCTTTTCCCTACTCCATTGCTTATTCTGAGCACCAAGCACAATGGCAGCAGGTTCCATTTTTAAAGTCTTTGGTATGACCCGGCTAGGATTCGAACCCCCGACCTCCCGGCTGCAAGTCGGATGCTCTAACCACTTGACCATGCAGTCGGTCTAAAGGTTCTCTAGACTACACGCAGTTGCCTGTAACATATGCACTAGTGCAGGGGTTCCCCACCTTTTTTCTGGAGGCGACCCCATTTCAAGTAGCAGCATCAGACCGCGACACCAATTAACAGCGGCGCACCCAGGATTTTGGACTAGGATGGGGCCTGAGAATAACATTGTGGGAAGACTATCTACGCTCCGCGCTACCATCGTTTGGCGCGGAGCGTACCAGAAAATCTTTGAATAAAAATTCCTCCTAGATGGCCGGAAATCGCCCTATCCAGGCTCCGCAAGTAAGCTCGTGGAGAGAGTATTGTCAGTATTTTCTTGAATTGTAAACCCTTCTCCTTAACATTGTTGGAAGATTGTCAAAATATGGTCAAATTTGGCAGTGAAAGTTTTATTACGGGAAATGTTTTCCCGCGGAATACATGGGGGTAATATATCAACTAATAATAGGCATTTAAAGGCTTCTTGCAAGTTTTTCGCCAAACAAAAGTCTGATAAAATTTTCTGGTTGTTAGTTTGTTACGCTCTAGAGAGAACAATCTAGAAAGAACAATTTGCCCCTACCCACTTATCTCTGTTGAAAACTATAGTTTAAATACATTTTCATCTAAAAAACACTGGCGACCCTTCGGGGGGCTCAAGCCCCTTGAACCCCCAGGTGCGCCACCGCCAATTAATATAGGCTACCCCCCCCCCAAAAAAATCACAAATTCACCTCCTCACTTACAGACTTACTGTTTCTAGTGATTGCATTTGATTTCACGAAGTCGCGTAAGCAATGTGTTTAGTTAGTCTGTCGTCTCTAGCAATACAGAATTGCTGGATAGGTGATATTTACTATTTTTCGTTAGAGAGTAACAAATTTTCAAATATTTTCGAACTAGTTCGCAGCCCACGATAAGTGCCTTGCGACCCCAATTTGGGTCGCCACCCCAAGGTTGCAAAACCATGCACTAGTTTGTGTTCTAGGGGTTAGGATGCAGGACCATTCTGTGGCGTAACCATTTGGTACTTAACCATTTGTTGTACGTTTGATTTACCTACTGAGTCCATTGCTCTTTGCAGACGCTCTATCTAACTTACTTCCACTTCGATAATAATTTCGTATTTGTTACGGTACTTTATCGGGGGCGTAAAAATAGCACTTTGGTTTCTTTCTTAATCTTGATATGATACCAAACAAAATAAACACATTTGTCTCAACATACAATAATCATGCATCATTCGTGCACATGGTAGTTGTTATAACTTCCTTCTGATGAAAATACGATTCTCAATGTTTCTATGTCCCTAGCAGAAAGTTAAAGCCTCTAGTAGAATTTAGGACATGGACATCCCTGCACATACGGTAATACATGTAGTTGTAACAAAATAAAATACTCATAGGCCTAATAACGGATGGATTGTGCGCATACAGTGTCTTTTATTGTTTCCAAAATAGTCAACCGCCTACGTTTCCCGTATTAGCCAGAGCTCGCTTTCTAAACATTCCAGTTAACGAAAAGTTGTAAATCACTAGACATGCCAATTAAATTTAAGGAAGACTACAAGCTATTAATATGAAAGTTTCTTTGCCAAATAACAAATTGAGCAACGCCACGTAGGAAGTACTTTACACGACGAAGATACTATCTCATCTTACTGCATCAGTTATTAGAACGGCATTTCACACCTATGAGAAATTGACCCCGTTATCTTTACCATTCACATGCAGTCAGGTTACCTTACAAGATTGTTGTCCAACAATGTTCCTTTTGCTAATGCTATGTATCTTGACACCTGTATATAAGACCTATTCAGGCCCACCTTACCATTCTAAGACTCAAGCATGCATGCCTTCATTTAAATAGAGCACATCCAGAACCTTGTGTCTGTAAAAATTCTCAACCGTGTTTATGCTTTGCTTGATTTGCAGCATTTTGAGATAAGTAACTAATAGAAATAACTTGTAACTTTTTTTTTTTAGAATTTCACTAGGTCTTTCTCACGTATTATAAGAACTGAATGTTTCCCGTTTACCTTACAAATGATATGATAGTTTACTAATAAGAGTTCACGTCATATTTGTACATTTCAGCTTCCCGCCAAGGTTCACCCGCTCTGTTGGTTATACTCATCATCCTTTTATTTCTCGCAATTGTCATAGTCGTTCTAATTGTTTTACATAAGCGGTAAGTGTCGTCTACGTAGTTATGGGTCATTCAATAAGTCAAAAATTTCTTTCAGAGATAGGAATACTAACAAAATATATTCCTTGCTAGTAAATGTGATCGCAATAGCTTTAATTTACACAATTTTGTACGTTTTGGTTGTATGTATATACGGCTGCAGAAACCACACATATTTTACGTCAAACAACAGAATTTCGTTGCAAACAATTAATGCATTGTGGCAAGTGCATTTGTAATGGTATGATGATCGCATAACATATCGGTATTATATTACAATAGTGTTTATGTGTCATGTGCGTGATCGTATACTTGAAACTTATCTTACTGATACCTTTTTAATTTAGTACAGGAAACAAAGCTACTTTAAACTTATCGGCCTCTCACATTTTCTACCTTACATGTTTTCACCTCCCTATTGACCTTTCAGAAGAGAACAAACTAAACAAAATGAGGAGGAGAACATTTCAAGAAATGTCCGAGGTAATCCAATATAATCATAATCCTTTCTATATTTTGTACATTTGAATATCACTGACAACATGGACAGAGAGAGTAAAGCAGGCAATGAGATATGCCACTTCATTAATTAAATTGGACAGAGGGAGTAAGGCAAACAATGAGATCCCTCGTCACTTATCAGATTTACTGAACTTGATTAACCCTTCATTGCCTCATTTTTCATCAACTTTCATGAAATGTTTAGTACAGTTACTATTGTACATGTATGTTCAGGCAATGATAAACTTTGCTTCTCACATATAACGCATGAATTTGCAGAGAGATCCGAAAGACCAGAAATTGTTATGGTGCCCAACGAAAGCCAAGAAGAAATCGAAATGAAGACGAGTTCCTTAAAAGATCAAGTCACAACAAATACCAAGAAACCTCCGGTAGCCGCACGATCACGCAAAAGTGACAAAGTAATACAAATAGCAGATTTAGCTTTGTATGTGAAAAGAAAAAAGGCAAGCGAAACTGAAAATTTCTTCCAGGAGTACGAGGTAAAAATTACTTTTCTTCAAATTTGCAATAAATTTAGTATATTAATGACTGTGTGGGCACTAATACAGAGAGTATATATATATATATATATGTATATATCACCTTGGGTATGGTAATACATTGAACAAGTAACAGCCTGACTTGATGTGATGTATATACAAGCTTTATGCCCACGATGACGTATTTTCGCCTTTTTCAGGACAGTTCACATAGTTTTGTACAAGAATAGCATTAATTCCGTACTTATCATATTTGTTTTATGACAAAGCATGATATTAACCAAGCGTTTTTTTTTTCTTATAATAGAGAATGACTATATGATGATGTTAACACATAAGTATATCTATTAAGTAAAAAGTATAGGTTAATCTCGATAACAGTACTGACGGACAAAAGGAGCATTTCTTTTATGTATTTATGTGTAAATGTGTTAACATGATATGCATATTACGTCCAACAATAGCTTAACAAAAATAAGCTTGAGAATACATAACCAAAACATTGACATATTCTTTCCAAGACTCTACCAGACTCTTTTCAATATCCTTGGGATGTCGCTGCAAAACCAGAAAATAAAAAGAAAAATCGCTACGGAAATATTATACCATGTGAGTATGGTTTCTTACATTCACTAGACCATTCTCATTTTATTCAAATTATTTTAAAGCATTGCCTTCAATTGAAGTAATATTTTGGTATTTACTTGTCACTGAATTTGGCTGAACTTGACTTTTAGAAAGACATGTTTTATAAAATGACTGTGTTTGATTAAAAGATCTGAAAAAAGTTTTACTACTTTGATTTAGAGCCAATATTTGGTTGAAATAAGTCTGTCGAAAAATTCCACACTGAAGATACATACACACTAGTCTACACAAATGCAGTAAGCTATCAAACCTAGATGTCATATATTTTTGAGTATCTTTCTTTTGACAGTTTGAACCTCCTTCGCTGGGAAGAATGGTGGTTTAATTTCATACTGCCTTATGTGCTGGCTTTGTCCACGTATTAATTTCAACATGTAGTTCTTGTAATCTTACTGATGAGAAAATTTACACTCGTTTCATGAGTACAGTACTTGTTTAGGTATACGTTTCTTCTTTTAACTAACATCATAATGTTAAACATAATATTAGGAATAACAAAAAAATTACAACGATGTATCAAAGAAGAACACTTGGCAGTTATACCTTAGAGGTTTCAAGTAAACATAAAATGGTGTTGAGTGCTCTTAAAAGTTTAATAACTTGATACAGCTTATTAAGACTTGATTTGAATAGATTTTACTCTGCATGGGTTGGTCAAATATCTGGCTTGATATTGCAACTAACACCTTTATAAATTTTGATTTGAATAAACGTTATTATGTTAGGTGTTTATCAATATCTAGCTTGAAATGTAAGCTAGACATGTTTGAAACTTTATTTGCACAGTCTTTTCTTTTTTTTTTTTTGTTTGTTTGTGTTTTGCAAGAGGTTGTAACAATATCTGTCTTGATATTACCGTACAATCCGAACTCTTATAATACTTGATTTGAATATATATATATACATATATATATATATATACGTTACTTTGTATGTTTGTACCAACATCCGGATTGATATTAAAGCTTAGACCCTTATAAACCTTTGCATAGGATTCATATTGCTTGAGTATGTATCAATATCTTTCTTGATATAGCAGTTCGAGTTAGGGCAAGAATTGCTGTAGGAAGCAATATTCCTAAATTGAGGTAACTGAAATTGAATCTTCCAAGGCAGGTATGGAAAGAAGTCAGGTTTAATTTAAAGCAGTCTGACGGTTGCCAATAAAGGTTAACCATTTAAGGTGAGACATGTTTGCCTAAAGGAGAAATCTGCTTGTTTTCTTCTTTTTGCAGATAACAGTTCCCGTGTCGTCCTAGAAATATACAACAATGACCCTCATTCCGACTACATTAATGCTTCCTACATTGATGTGAGCACTTTCAAATTATATCTATTTCTGTGTAAGAAATCATTAATATACCATATCAGTGATACCAAAGCAAGGTTTTACTTGTGCTTGTGTATTTAAGTGTATTCGTTTGACATTGCATAAAACAAAGTCCTGTTTTCAATACATCCCAGTGCCTCCTCATTTTGAATTGAGTTTGGTAAACTTTATTGAAATATTGTATAGTGTCGCTTCTGTATTTGTTATCTTCACCTTAACTTGAAAAAACTTGCTATCCTCTCCTGCACATTTCGTGTGAATGCAATTGGCGATGAAACGCTGTATCAACAACAAATCAGTGGAGTTACAGTATGTGATTACAAATTTTTTTAAGTTTCCTTTTATTAAGAAAATATGTCTTATTTCCAACTTAATTTTATTTGTTCTATAATTCAGGGGTATAAATGTCCGACGAAATACATTGCATCTCATGGTAAGTGCTTGAACATTTGAAAGACAAAAAAGAACTACAATATTTTTCTCACTGCCTTAAAATATGTTCAATTGCTTTTACCTCGATTTCACTGTACACTTCATAAAATAGCTACTTTATAAGGTGAATGTTGCTAACTTTTACATTTCGCAATTTTGCATGTTCTAGGTCCAAATACAGCATCGGTTAAAGATTTTTGGCGAATGGTTTGGCAGGAAGATGTCGGAAAAATTGTTATGCTTACAAATCTTGTTGAAATGGGCAAGGTGAGTCACCTTTGTCAAAACATTAATCAGTTTATCACTTTCAGTTGGTTTTATGACAGGAAGTTATATTTATGGCTGTTTGATAAACACAAGTGTGTGTAATAAACACAAGAACGTATCATAGACTCGTTCACTACGTTATAGTTACCTGGCAAATACTGAAGTAAACACTTCATGTAACATGATCAGTAAGGTTATATGAAGCTATTGAGTAAATTGTTTCTGATTTAACTTTCGATCTTTCTGTTTCACGAGAATGATCTTCCTCTTATAGTCCATGAGAGTTTAAAGATCTTTCCGTCTACATATTAATCTGCTTTACTGTTTCTGACTTTAAAATTTTGACTTCTTGAAAATATAAACCAATGAATGAACGCATGTACGGACCGACAGACGGACGGACGAGTGGATGCTGAGTGAGTGGGTTGGTGAGAAGGTGAATGAGTGAGAAATCGAGCGTACGAACCAACGAATTAACAAACGAACGAACGAACGAACGAACGAACAAGCGATAAAAACGAACGAAAGAATGACGAACGATTTGCAAAACGATAAGCAAATGGCAAGGAAGTTAACAATTTTCTTATTACCTGTATCTATTAATATGTTCTAAATTTCTATTCTTTGTTGACATGGAAATCTCCTTTTGCATGCAGGAACTGTGCATATACTGATGATCTCTCGTCTCTAACAACTTGCCGAGTTCTACTAGCTCCATGAACATTTTTTGATTCCTTGCCGAAGGCAGGCAAGGAATCTATGCGATGGTGATGTCGTGTGTGTATGAGTGTTTGTGACGTTCGTTGTATTCGCGATATCTCAAGATAAGAATTATCGACCCTTTGCATATTTAATATAGAGATTTGTCATGTTCGTTTCATTCGTTTCATTTATTTGTTTTCCACAACATGGGATTTCAATATAATACAGTAAAATACCAAATTCAAAAAATCCATAAACATGATGTGAAGGAAGTAAGTTAAAAAAAACCTTAGGGGGGGGGGCTTGTCGGGAGCTTACTCCCTAAAGTTACAAACAGGGAAGGCGAACACACAATAGTTAAACAAATGTTACGAAGATAATTTCATGCCATCCTTAAACCGGTAAAACCCCGTCCAGAATGTCCCCACCCACCCCCTCTCACACACGCCACTTCAAAAGTGAAATTACGAAAGTGTTCTTTCTTTGTTGAGAGGAAAAAACCCTATTGTTTTTGGTGGAGGTCAAAGGTCATTTGAGGTCATCAGAGGTCAAAGACCGAAAACCTTGTAATCACGATATCTCAAGAAAGAAATGACCAACACTTTTCATATTTGGTATTTAGAATTGTCATGTTAAGAGAAAGAACCCTATTGTTTTTAGTAGAGGTCAAAGGTCATTTGAGATCACCAGAGGTCAAAGACCACAAACCTTGTAACCATGATTTTTCAAGACATCAGTGACAAACACTTTTCATATTTAGTGTAGAGATTTTTCATGATAAAAGAAAGAACCCTATTGTCTTTGGTGGTGGTCAAAGGTCATTTGAGGTCACCGGAGGTTAAACTGCAAAAACCTTGTAAAATGTTTGTAAACACGATATCTCAAGATAGCAAAGACAGACACTTTCTGTACGTGGTATATACATTTCCCATGTTGAGAGGAAGAACCCTATAGTTTTTGGTGAAGTTCAAAGGTCATTTGAGGTCATCAGAGGTCAAAAACTAAAATTCTTATTAACATGATATATGAAGATGGGAAAGACAGAAGCTATTCATACTTTGATTATATGTTTGTCGTGTTGAGAGGAGGCACCCTTTTGTTTTTGGTAGAGGTCACAAGTCATTTGAGGTCACCAGAGGTCAACAACTGAAACTTTGTAAACATGACATTACAAGGGAGGAGGCACAGACAAATCTCTTCTAAGACATGTTTTTTTTCATTTTTTTCTTATTTAAGTTTTGGTGGGGTTCAAAGGTCATGTGAGGTCAGCAGGAGTCAACTTGTGAACACATCATAAAAAATGATGTAGTCAGGAAGTGTAAATTTGAGGGATGAACATCCCCCTTTCGGCAAGGAATCACCAAGCCTTTGGGCTTTCTGGTTTTTTACCTCATTCTTAGAGACACAGTAGGCTAGATCAGCCATGTATGGCTATGTTCCTTATAAAGTTGTGTTTGTATACACAAAAACCTGTTGCTATATTCCATTTTGTGTATTGGTCATCAGAAAAAATGTGAAAAATACTGGCCTGATGACGCTTTGAAGTACGCTAACGTGATCGTAACACTTAAAGAAGAAAACAAGGATACATCATACACTGTGCGAACATTTGAACTTTCCTTGGTAAGTAAACTCGGCAAGAATACATCATACACTGTGCAAAGATTTGAACTAGTTTTGGTGAATAAACCTGGCAGGGACGTATCGTACATTATGCAAACGTTTCGGCTTTCCTTGGTAAGACAACGTGAGCCATATAAATCATTTCAACTAAGCTACGTCCCTTGACTAAGGCTAAAGGAAGTAGCTTACATGACAACAACTGTCAAGATAAAAGTCATTTCAAACTTTGGGTCTCATAAAGCGCAAATAGAAGTCCATTCTTCTACGCCCTATATTCCTATAAAGTAAACAAGATAAAGGGCATTCGAATGATGGTAGCAGACCTACGGCTGTTTTGCCGGATTGTACAAGTTGGGGTCACTATGGGCGCAACAGGTAGGGGGAACGTACACAAGAGTAGACATACTAGCTGACAGGACATAATGATTGTAGAGTGACTGTGGGAGTGTTCAACATATTTTGGTGGGGATCAGGGGGCAGTTACAGCTACCCAAGGTTTTCAGCTACATACTCTGTCGGCCCTGTCGCGGGTCCGGAAACGGGCCTCAGAAGAACTAGAGTATTTACAACATTGTAGAAATTGCAATTAAGATATAAATATGTTGTTTGTGGAATGATTATTGTTCCGATTCTCAAAGTTATGTAGCATCGGGGAAGATTATGCAAGAAGAGAGTATGTAATCTACTCCTCTAGGTGAGCTATTGCAAATTTCAAAGAAGTATGTACAGTGATCCTCACCACATTTGATTTAGTCATAACGTCTGCTCAGTTTTTGTTTCGATTTTCTGTTAACAAGGTTGATAAAGAAGAAACAAAACTTGTCCGACAATTCCACTTCACGGCTTGGCCAGATATGAAGGTCCCAGAATTTGCTGGACCTATTCTTGATTTGCTGCAGATTGTACGTAGCGAGGAGAGCCATCAAGCTGGCCCAATGGTAGTTCACTGCAGGTAAAGATAGGTCCTAAAATTTAAATGTTTCCTTACTGGGTAGTAGGTGATAAAGTGAAAACGTGAAATGACATTGGGAAGTTTTGTGTTCACTTGTTCACTTTCTCTAAAAAAGGACATAATCGTGGGTGTTCAACAGAGGCGGCGCTACGTGGGGAAATGAGGGGGCATTTGCCCCCTCACACTGTTGCCTTACCCCAACAGTTGCACCCGGTTTCCCGCACCCTTCCCAATCAGATCTCAAGACAGTATCCTGAGACTTATTTATTCACCACGAGATACGCTAACAGCTCAAAGCTTCCGGGGCTTCCCCCCCTGGACCCCCACCAGGGGCACTAATACGGGTTACTGGACCCCGCCCGCTTAAAAGTGTAGTAGCATGACGGGTAGCCTAATAGCTTAATACACAAAATTATTTGGAATCTTTGCATTTGATGATGCATTATGAACCAAAACATACTTATTTTCACCCAGAGATACGATAAAACCTAACAGCTTCACGGGACTTCACCACATGGACCCCACCAAGGGCCCTAAGACGGGCCCCTGGACCCACCCGCTAAAAAGTATAAAGCCTGACGGGTGGAATAACCAATACATTAAAAAAAAATTGCATTTGATAATGTATTATGAACAAAAAAATACCTATCCTGAGACCTAATTTTTCACCCAGAGAGATGCTAAAACTTCAGAGTTTCATGGGGCTTCTCCCCCTGGACCCCACCAGGGCTCTTCCCCTTGATCCCAACAGGGGCCCTAAGGCTGGCCCCTGGACCCCAACCGCCAAAGCTCGCGCTTCACGCTTGATTTCGAGCTACGCCGGGAAATTTTTTCCCCAATATTTTCTTTTGCCCTCCATTTCCCCCACACTTTTAAAATCCTGGTGCCGCCACTGGTGTTCAAAGTATGTATTCTGAAAAAAAGAATTATTAAATAGACTGTTAACAATTTTAAACTTGGTTGTACTTGTAACTTTGATAATTTCCCATCACAAAAGACCGAGCATATCTTCCTCCTTTAGCTAGAAAATTACAGGTCGTTATTTTCATCCTTGATGAAACATGCAACAAAAGTTTCCGCAAAACACATCGTAGACAAAACGATATCAGGGGCGGATCAAGGGGGGCGGGTGGCCCGGGCCCTCCTTTTTGAAAATCCTGAATTTTTTTTTACCGGGTTTGAGGGAAAATGCAATTGAATGCATTAAAACATCATGATGGTATTCAAACTGTGACTAAATGTGATTCAACCGAAGTATTATTTTCTTTTATATTCTTTCCATAGCCCCCACATCGTAACAGCAAATTCGAATTTGAACCGAGCTGCAATGCCGCGCGCTTTGCAGGCTACTCCTACTATATATGTAAGAATGGTAGTTTTTCATTGCAACTTACCCTAATCCAGTATTGCGTGACCTCACGAGGCTACT